>JAYKTE010330648.1:0-20337 GCA_036873565.1 Xipholeptos notoides | reverse complement strand
TTACTGACAATCACATAACAAGAGAAAGCAAAAAAGCAGACCTTTCTTAAAGTTGAAAGAGATGAAGATAGCCAAGAAATCACTGAGTAAACGTCATACAATGAAAACATACAGGTTTGATATTTCCCTGTAAATAGAAAGTGATTATTTTTTCTTCCTAAAAATTTGTGGTTCATTTTTTTTCCCCCATGGATTTCTAACAAAACGTGTGTGTGTGTGTATATATATATATTTATATATATTTTCTTTTTTTTTTTTTGGTTAACTATTATTTTACAAATTTTGAATTAAAAAAAGGTCATTGCTTTTTTTCAAAAAGGTAAAAAGTGATATTTTTTATATCTTCTTTAATTCAAAATACAAAGAGCACACAAGTCACATTGTAAATTCTATTAACATTTGTAAACTAAAATCTATAAAAACTTTTAACCTTTCATCCTTCAAATATATTGAAAAATAAATTTTATTTCATAATTGAAATATGTTGAAATATTGATTTTGTGGCTATTACAGGATCCATTCTTTATTGCCTGGTCAAAGTAGTGCAAAATCAAGTAGTACAAAACAATGTTTTTCCATCAATATAAATATCAATAATATCAATAACTGACAGCACTGCACAGGCTAACAGAAAACAAACTGATCAATATTTGCAGTTCAATCAATAAATGATCATCATGTGTCTTCTTGATCATTTACAAGTGCTAAATTTTAATGCAAGCTGTTTCTTGTGTATTTTGTTTTTCTACATAAGAGTGCAACAGATATAACATAAACCAACTTCCTTTCTCTTTGAAGAAAAATTGTAATAATTTAATTAAGAACTTCTTGAATCCACCCAACACATCCAAAATGTCTTGGAAACTTAATTCAAAATAATTTGCATTAGTTATTAATTAGGTTTTAAGAAGACAAATTCAACTGCAACAATGCAATTCTTTCCACTGACAAATCAATCTTAAAATTGTTTGTGTTCAAAATAGTTAATTTTGTTGATATTGTACAATCTGAATAGTTAACACTCCTTTACATAAAATCTGTCTGGGACATGGAAATAACTACAGCCATTAACATAAAATATGTATGTGAGAGTGGTAGCAACATTTTTACGAAATAATAAATTTGTAATTCAAGGTTAAAATACTTGAAATAAGTCAGTAAGTTTAGTGAAAATAATAGAAATAAAAAGAAAATAACCCAAGTCATAGTGAGTGCTTAATAGGTCCAAAACATACCAACAATCAAAAATCCATAAACATTAAAGTTTTTCCCTTGATGAAAAAAGTTTATTCAACAAACTTTTAAAAAAAAACATCAGTCTATTTAAACAGAGTTCTAACCTATAACTACTATGTTAAGAGCTTTGGTAACTTTCAAAGGTAATGGCACTTGATTCCATGAAGTATGTCACATTTTTTATTGCTAGAATTGAGAGATGATATAGGAAAGTAAACCTTCAAGCCTTACAAGAAAATCTTTAAACCCTCAGATCTTAAGTATTCCATTATCATCTAATGATCAAACACTAATGTTTAGATCTATAGAAAATTGGTTGTTTATACTATAAGAATAGGAAAGTTCTAATGCTTACCAAAACGCCACCTTGAAAAAGCATAAATGTAATAAAATAACCTGTTAAAATAGTGATTTAAAAATCACAAAACTTGAAAATAAGTTATCTAAGTCCGTCATTTTTGGTGATATCTGTAAACCTGATTGCAATATCTGCTTTCAATGA
Source organism: Xipholeptos notoides (assembly GCA_036873565.1). Classification (NCBI taxonomy): domain Eukaryota; kingdom Metazoa; phylum Mollusca; class Cephalopoda; family Idiosepiidae; genus Xipholeptos; species Xipholeptos notoides. The sequence continues at coordinate 18,599 of JAYKTE010330648.1, read as the reverse complement.
AAGATTTAATTTGAAAAATGTAAAATAGAGAAATATGAGAATACAAGTGGTTGTGTATTTTAATATGAATAGAGCATTTTGGGTTATCTAATGCTGGAATTAAATTTTCAATTTTGATTTGTATACAGATTATCAAAACAATTATGTTATTGTAGAGTTCTTAACCTCAGACAAAAATATGAGATGCATATTTCAACTTTAAAGAGTAATGTGTATTAGATTCATAAGTTCTGATTTTCAGGAAATCCATTTTGAATAATTTCTTCTGCTTATTTGATTCTAAGATAATAATGAGGTACAAGACTGTGAAGAAACCTGGGCTAAAATTGAAGAAGCTGTTAAAAAGGTTTTTAGTTTTATAGGAAGACAGACAGCGTTCAACTATTACAATTGCAATAACAAATGTATCATAAAAATAATAAGTATCTTGATAGTGATTAACTTCTACTATGTATATTTATTATGCGAACCATAGTTCACATCTTTATATGTCTTAAATTCACTATGTTTCATACAAATATTCCTTAGGCCTTCTTCATGTGATAGAGTTTCTTTGTTCATGATCATCCAATCTGCACTGATATTTTTTGTGCTGTCAATAAACAAAAAAACTATCACTTGTAGAAGGCCTTGTAATAAACAGTCGAAACTGAGTGAATTTAATGAATATAAAAATTAGGACTATTGTCTGCACAATAAATACACAAATTATCAAGCCAAATCTCAAGAATTCAAAAAAAAAATAAAATAAAATATATTAGTTACCTATATAATTTGTTTTACATACATGGCATTCCTAATTTAATTGTTTTTCATGAATATAGCATAATATGTCCCTTTTTCTTTCAAATCAATTCCATCTCTTTTCAATCAATATTAGTTTATTTTGTTCTCTAAAAACATTTGCAATAATCATTAAACCTGATTTCAGTTTCTTTTTTTACTTTAAATGCAATCCATTATATATGAACTTCGAAACCAACCACTTATATCTGGAAACCTACTTAATCCAGGTATGATGACTTCTATACTACTTAACCAGTTACTGATGAGAATTAGTGAATTCACACTTTTTCTAACAATAATTCCAAAGAGTCCAAAACAACTGACTAGAACTCATCTACTATAACTTCAAGAGTCCAATATATTAACACAATACCACAACAGTTTTTCTCTTTAAAAAAATGATTGAGCCAAAGAAATTACTCAATTGTTTCATCAGTAATTTATGGAATAATCATCGAAGAATAATGTTACATTTGGGGGGAAAAAAAGAAATCACTTGAGTGAATACAGTAAAATCAATATTAAGTTTACAGCATGGTTTCATATAAATATCAAGAATTATTGAAAAAAAAAATGATGCTTTTGTTACACAGAATGAAAATAAAGTGAGTTTTAATTACATAATAATTACATATAATAACTGTAATCAGATAAAGACAGAATTATACTGTTTAAAAGGCAAAAACAATCAAACATTTTTTCCTAATTTTGCTTTAAGAGATACTTTAATGTTCTCCCTAATCAGACCCACCCCATTCTTGACTTTTCCAACATCCTACAGTGAATATCTTGTCCTCAAGGCAAACACTAAATTCTTATTTCAAAGCAATCATTTTTGCAATAGTTTCAATATAATAAGGTTAGATACTGTGGAAAGGAAATTAAAGACTTACTTAAATTGCCTTCATTGATCTCTTTTTCATTAATCCTATTTGTTCAATTAAAAGCAGTTTATATGCTTTCAGATTTAAACCCAAAAGGAAGAGTAATAGCAATAACATTTGATGATTTACACAAAAATAGAATTAATCAAAATCAAACTAGCCAGCTGGCACTTAGTTGCAATTAGTTTTGCATTTATTTAAGCATAACATTTAAGATATCATCCAGAAGATAACTATTATCCATAACCTAAGCCATGATAACTCTACACCTGATTGCTTATTACCAATTTTCAGCAGAATATAATTCTGGAGAAAGGAATATCTCGAAATTTAAGAGAAAGGGAATAAAATAGATGAAAAATAATAACTTGACATCTACAAATAGATAAATTTTCAAGATTCTCATCAATTTCATTCAAAGTGATAAAAGGTAAGAGATGCCTGAAAAAACCTTTTTGATTATCTGTGTTTTTTCTTGTGATTTTTGCTTACTTTTTACAAAACTTAATTTACAATTGTTTATGTTTTGATTTGTCATATATTGTTTTGCTTTGAGTCAATATTCAATATTAAAATTACATAAAGAGCATTACACAGATAAATGATATTAAAGAAGTAGTTCAAGGTCAGGTCATTAATACCAATGCTTGGGATTTTATTCATTTTTCCAGCCATTTAATAACTGAAACAATAATAATAAATAATATTACTATCTAACTCCTTGCTGGGATTTAAAGTGCATTAGTCTGAAAGTAAATGAAAATGATGAGCTGATATTTGAATTTGCATCCAAAATTCTTTAGCATTACTATACCATAAAGACTTTATTATATGAATAGAAGAAATATGAAATACAGATAATAATCATTAATTTCTGATTATCTGCCATATCAATTTAGAGTTGCATATGAATAAAAAATAAGAATTCTAAAAAGATAGAAAAAGAAAATACTTTTATTGCAATAAAAGCTTTTGTAAATGATACAAAATTTTCAACTAGTTGTAATACAATGCATTCTAAAAGTTACGGTGAGCTTTTCATAGTCTGGTTAATTTGAAAATAAACAGTGCTGTCTTTTCAAATATAGAAGTTCTGGCTGATTTTTGCTTTTTAATAAATTAAGAAAATCCTCATAATAAATTGAAAATTTAGAAGATTTTATCAAGTTTTGAAACAAATGATTTGATTTTTATTTTAAAATTATTGGTGTACACAAAAACTTCTTGAATGAACTGTAAATGGCTACATTATGAAAAAAATATGTCCATTAGGCGGTGTTGTCACCGGGGAAAAAAGTTTGAATGGCTATTAGAAGTAGAGGAGGTAATTTTTTTTTAATTGTGTATAAAATCAGATGAAATTTTCCCGTAATTTTTCCCAAGTAAAATTTGGTTGCATTAATTAATTTGTTATTTCAGTCTTAATCTACAAATTGGGTGCTGAAATTTTGGTTAGCTTTGTCCCAAAGTCTGACCAATTACAATTTGGCTTTTTATTTACTGCGACAATATTGATAGTCATCAATTCTCACAAATGTGTAACATCGGCACTTGGGAAAAATAGTATGATGTTCAGGAGAGTATTAAGATTCCTTTGACTATTCTTTTCCACCCTAATTATAGGTCACATAATGAAAAATCTAGGTTGATATAAACCTTTGGACCCATCGCCTACATGTATCAATTATATATTATATATTTTGAGAAATATCAGAGCAATCTTTAATTAATACAGAATTATTTCCAAAGAAAAAACACAGATGGTATAAAACATTTATTAGAGAGGACGACTTACGAACTTCCTGCTGAATTTGAAAACTAATCAAAGTTAAATAAATCAGTTCTATAAAAAAAAATATTACTGAATTAGCTTTAGATTTAACATTTAGGATAATTTAATATTGAAACTGAATTTTCAAAAAGTTTTTCAATTTTGTAAACCATTAGGACAGAAATTACACAATTTAATCTATAACTCCTACAAAGAGAGAAATATATTTCAATTCTGAACATCCTAGAGTGTGCAGGATTAAAAATTGGGTAATACAACACCAAAATTTAAATAAACACAAATACTCTGTGGACATGCTATAGAATTGATTTGGAATACTTTTCTAAAATCACGACTACTATTAAATTTCAAAATAAAACTAAAAATTTTGCATTCTATTTCTTTTATTCCAATATCTAAAACTTTTATACAGAAAAAAAAGTTCCACTTTTTAATTCAAGTAAATAAAGGGTATATGTAAAAATCAAGTAAGGTTTATAATTTATAGATTCTTATTCTTTTTATTTGGTGGCACTGTGCCTTTAACAATGACCATTAATTAAAGACAAAACTCTTTCTAAATTTGACTTAATAAAAAGATTGGAACTCTGTATAGAGTGACAAGAGCTGCATCAACCCACTACTTCTTGTAACTCCATGTGAACAGCAGCAATAAGGCAAGGTTGCTAAGAGTGACTCACCAGTAATTGTTTGCTAAGAGCTATATTGGAGAGTAAAAGCTAGTCTACTAAATCTGATTGTAATTATTGTTTATTATCATTATTATTGGGCAGATGGTTGCTGATAATAACAGCAATGATTATGATGATCAGTTAGACGAGATTTTCCTGTTGTATTTTAATAAGGAAAAGCACAAAAAATACACATGGAAAAAACAAATTTCAAACTCATTGTTTGATTGATTTGTTGGTTTATTTCACCGGCATATCAACCCTCATGAATTATTTAATGCTGAATAGATTGTTTGGTTTTGTTTTTTAATGCTTATTAAAGTTTTTTTTTGTTTTTCTTTTTTTTTCTATTGTTTTTATTTTTATTATTGTTACAGGCCTGTTTCCCCATCTACAGCTCATCAGTACAACTCTGCAAATCTTCCATTAAAACCCCTTGGCCACCAGATGACCCTTCATAAATTGTGAAGGGGGGATTGACAACAGGTTGTCAATATTTACTCCATACTCTAATAAAACATCATCTATGGTTATTCCATTTTTATAAAATTCTATGATTTTTAATCAATCATAACTTTAAAATGTGTCAGTGATTTTATATTAGAAAATTGCAGATTTTTCAAGTCACTACACTTAATCCTTTAATGGGGAGTACTGGCTAGCTCTAAATGTACATTTGTATTTAACAACAAGAAATATTGTTATAATTATTAAGTAGTTATTAATATTTCTGATCGGCTAAATTTAGATTCTAATGGTCTATAGATAATCATAAAGTGCATAAAAGTTGTCACTTTTGGTGCATTTGAATAAAAATGTTGAAAATATTTAAAAACATTAAATATGTAACATTATTTCTTCATTTACCATTTTTATTAATGACTATATTTCTAATAAAAGTTGAATTTAAGTAAAACGTTGTTTTTTTCATTTATCTAGGGAAAAAAAAGAGATCAATTGTTAGAATAAAAAGGATTGAAATGATTACCAAATTTTTATTTATTTTTACAAAAAATGTATTCTAATGCATTACAACATAAAGAGTAAGACTACAGAAGAGCAGAGCAACCAAGGCCATTTTGCTCATTTTTAGACTTTAATAATTCTTTCTTAGAGAACCATATTAATGTCCAGCACGCTCTCCAACAATGAGTGATTTATAAATGTCATTATGCATGAAATAAGTTATTCGGTTTTCCTTCATTTCACTCATCAACTTTTGATTAAATAAAAAGGATTTTTTTTCTTTGATTAAAATTCAAATGCCATGTGATAAAAATTAAGTATTTATGATATATGAAATGCATGTAACATTGCTCATTCATACATACAAAAAAAGAGCAAACTTCTGCTAAATGCCATTGATCTTAATAGATTCAAAGTTGAATTTCAAATTAAATCTTATAGAAATTCTTTAAAACCAAATAATTTTTAAAAAGTTCTTTTTGTAATTATTCTCAGACTAATATATTGAATTGAATGGGTTATAGCAAAGTTGTTTGCAATATTATCATAGGAAGTTCAAATACTACTACTACTCACATTATCATTAATTAAATTTTTTTTTAAAAAGTATCATTCAAAATAACTTTTTCAATAAACCTTTTATGCATAATTGATTTTATTCCTTCATATTTGAATACCTAAAAATCATTTAAAACAAAAATATTTTCTACATACTAAGTAATTAAAACCCATTTTGATTGTTAGTTCATAAGCTTATAACAAGAAATTTAACTGTTAAGCCATAATAGATGAGTTTAGATTCTATTTAGTCCATTATCTTCCTTTAAACATATGAACTGCCCAATTTACTCATTTTGGGAGATTTGAAGATTTGAATTATTTGGGAGATTTGAATTATATAGCTACTGTTGCTAAAAAATTATTTTTTAAAAATCCCTAAGGTTGATATGCCATTACATAAAATAATCCACCTAAGCCAAAAGAAAGCAATTAAACAATATTCATTACATTTCACATACTTAAAAAAGTAAGAGGATTTTGGTTACAAACAATTATTATTTAACATTTCAAATTAATGTTGGATATATTAAACTGCCACCAGAAAGAAAAGGTTAAATAATTTGTTTAAACATCTGATGTGATGAGTTGGTATACAAAGCAAATGTTTCAACAGAAAGGCACCTGTTTTATCTACAGGAGTTGAAAATAGTATGTTTATGGTTTTAGATTTTCCTTCAGAATCAATCTTTACTAGAGTTAAAAAAAAAAAAAAAACAAGCAAGAATCACAAGAAAATAAGGATTAACAACAGACACCTGCCACTTTTTATGATGACTAAGCTGAAAGTAAACTGAAGGAAAATCAAAGGAAGAAAAAGGTTACAAGCTTTTCAGAAACAAATTGATTTAAATGGCTTTTCGGCTGCAACAATAACATTTTGAATTTTACACTTGAACAAATGAAAATTTACCTTCAGCTATGCTTACAGTTTTGAAAAGTAATTAAACTACATTTTTTCATTTAGTTGAGAAACCTAACAAGAAGTTTTTTTTAGTTGTATGTCTTATACAGTAGAGTTGAAATAAAAAGATTTTTTTTTTTTTTTTTTTGGTTGGGGGAGAGTTCAAGTGAAAGCATTAGGGATTAGAAGTATAAATTCATTAGTATTTAATTTTTCTCATAGAAAAACATAATAATCGTAATGTGAACCTATATTTTTATAAAATCCATCAAGAAGACAGATAAAGAATCTGGAATTTTAAAAGGATTTTTTTTTTCTTTCTTTTAACTAATAGGCAATGATAAATTAATATTTCCTAGCTACTCTTTTAAACCATCACCATTCCCTAAGATCTAATCAGTTGTGCGAACACCAAATAAGTCTGCTGACTTCTAACAGGATCAGATTAAAAATAAAGAAATGATTGGGTAATGATGTTACTCATTTTACTTCTGTGAAGATAGATTTTATGTGAACATACTCAAGTGAGGTTATACCATTAACTTAATTAGAAAAAAAATCAATCTCTCATATACTCCTATTAGACGAAAAAATTAACAAATTAAATAATCAATGAGTTTGAAAAAGATGTATAGAATATATAAAATGAATATGTGTATGAAATTATAATAGAAACATATTAAACTCGTAAAAAGAAAAAAGCTCATGGCAACAATGCATAAAGTAAATGCTGGGAAGCAATACCAGATATACTCAACAATTCAACTATATTGATAGAAAATGAGAAAGTCTCCGCTGTTTCTTTCTGAGCTGTATCCTTTAAATACCAGACAAAAATATCAATTGCAATTCATGCATTTTAGATGCAAAACTGATGAAGGATTAGAGAAAAAACTGATTATCATTTAATTATGTCCCAAATTAGATACATTGAAATCCATTCACATTTTAAACATAACCTTAAATAATTATAATACTGATATTGATCTATATTAATGGAAGTATTTTTGAATTTTGATAATTTATTGATTAATATTATAGAAATGGAACAAAATATATAGCCCAAGAAGAAAAGGGAAGAATAGACCATGTTAGCTTTTGTAGGCTTTTAAGAGAATTACATGAATTATCTTTGAGCCACTAAAACTTCTTTACAGATAATTTCAAATCATCACAGAAGATATCTTATAGATTCTCAACAATAATGCACTCTGGTTACTGAATTGTTTAGAAACATCACAATTCAGGGTATCTCTGATTTCATATATATCTTTCCAACTTAGAATGCCTATTTTGATTATAATAACTCATAATTATTAATCCACAATATCAAAGAATATATATATTTTACTGATTTACATTGCTATAAATAAGATTTAGAAGCTGAATTAGACTTATGTCTTTAACCATCCTTAAAAACATTTAACAGAATTTACAATCTTATTAAGTGTATATTTACAACTAATTCCTTTTTAACAATTACAAATATCAGTTGTGAAATAATAATATTCCAAAAAATCACCATGGAAATTATTATTAAGAAAATGTCTCAAACTATGAGAGGATTGCAGAACTATAGTGGGTTATCTATCTATAAAAGTGAAATTATGTGTATATGTGTGTACATAGATTCTCTACCAAACTCCCCAGCCAATTTCTAGTCTACAGGCTTGAAATTTGACATAAAAGTGTATTCAGACCTTGAACTAGTTTCTTAATCAGTTTTTAGCCAGAAAAATACTGGCCAGTGGTCAATTTTCTCATTTTAAACTTTGACCCGGATTGCATTTACCTCGAGCAGTTTTTAACCAGAATGAGAACAGGAAAGTCTTTAGCTAAATAACAGTTAAATATCAAGTTTCTTTTATCAAATAAAAATTAAGAATTATGAAATCTACTTGGTCGAGCTAGTACTGCTTTCCTATATAATAGGCTTCCTTAACTACCTTAGTAACAAGTTCCTGCCACTGGATAAGGCCAGGCAATACTTCTACAAGTTCTAGAAGAAAGGAGATTGAAAGTGAAAATCTGTAAATAGGTCAAAATTGTTGGAGAAAGAGGAATGATTTCATTTATTTATTTATTCTGCTTTTCAAACTATTAGGGATTGTATAAACATTTGTGTATCAGCAATCAAAGATGAAAGAGAATAGTATTTATAAGGTATGAGGTGAAAAAAGACACATTACATAAGAGGATAAACTACATCTCCAAAGACTTAGTAGCAGAAAGTGCAGTGCAATCTATTTATGGTATTTTTATTTATACTTTAAGTTAAATTTATTTTCATCATGAAAAACCATCTTGCCAAAACTTTTATCAGTTCAGATATGTTCATATGTAAAGCGGTAAATGCTCTTACAAATCCCAATTCAAATTATAATTCATGAAATGTAGGTTGGTATTGTGCTATGCAAATTGTGCTGGTCGGAAACATTGTGCTATGCAAATTGTGCTGGTCTGAATGCTTTGATGTTGGCTTTTTGTTTTATTTTGAGCTGTGTTTTTTGTAATTCTCAATTTTGACCCCTTGCCAGCTATTTTTTCAGCTGAATAACTGCTGCAAAACATCCGTCACATAATTCAGATAGTGATGAGCTTTTAAAGATAAACACTGTAGTACCCTCATTTGTTGCATTTTTCCCAAAATTATATTTTCACTGGGGTTGTTAATAACATTCATAATATCATGAGAACTTTTGAAATAAATCCTTTTAAATCAACAATCTATTCAGTACATTTTTATTCTTGTTGGGTTGAAATAGCTTTCAAATTTTGGGGAACTTTTTTATTCTTTCAATAAAAGATTTTGGGTATTTGACTGTATGCTGCTGCCTGCAGTGTTGCCTGTTGTTTGGTTATGGCAATCATAAAATTAGAAAATCGTTGTCAGTTTTGTAACAGTATACATTAAGTAGTGTCTGATCATTGTGTTATTGTAGTATGAGTAGTCATTGATTTAAACAACCTAAAAATCTTCTTTTTTGTTTTTCCATTTTTATATGGTCTTATATGACTGAAAACATGTAGATTTTTATACAAATAGTATCATGTAATTTACATGATTTAAGTTAGTAATAAAGAAACTTTCGTTTTTAAGAATATTATTATCTAAAAAATAGCTTTAATATTCTAACACAATTTTTTTAAGTTTGTGATATCATAAATATCACCAAGAAAAGACCAGTATCTTTAATTTATAAAAATCCTAAACATTTACTCTTTTATCATATTTGGAAAAAATAATTTCTTTTTTAAGCTTTAATTATAACAATAGTCATAAAAGGTAAGACTGGATATGTTAACAAACAATAATACTACTACACAAGAATTTGTGTGTATTAAAGTAAAACAGAAAAAGAATTTGATCTTTTTTTAAAAGAAGAGATATGAATTCATGTGGTGTTCATTTAGATATTGCTCTTAAGAACAATGAACTTTCTTTATACAATGACCTTAAACAGAAAAGAAGTCAACTGGCTTCAACATAGTAGTATATGCATCTATAAAATGACAAGTTATTTCTATGAGTCAGCCCATCAAAGCTAGGTTTCTTCTTTTATTTCCTGTTCTATAGTTGTAGAATGTCACTAAAGCAAGGAGATACAAGAAATCTTTTTTGCCCTTTTTAATCATGACTGAAGATAAATCCAAAATATTTCTTTGAAGAGTTCTAGTTTCAACCAGTGATCAACATGCACATGTGAAGAAGCCATTAAGAAATGGCCTAACCACATAAAAATATTCATTTACCTTTATACTGACATATTTCCAAACATTTTTGAAAAATAGTTATTGAACCGTTCCAAGAGATAAAGCTTTCGCTCAAATTAACTGTTTAATGCTAAGACTTCAATTTCTTATTTTCAGAGTATGCTATTTTCAAAAGAAAAAATGCGATTCAATCTTACAAACATTTGTACGACCTTAGTTCTTAATACTAATAGTTTGTATTACAAAAAAATTATTACAATAAAGCGTTTTTTAAATAAAAAGATAATATTAAAGATATTGGATTTGAACATAAGATAAAACAAAGCAACACTAGTTTTAATAATACTAATGGAATTATGTAGTTTTTGGAAATGCATATGAATTTAATTATATCTTATTTGGGTTAGATACTTTTGCTGGAAAGGTATTATAAATAATAACATGTATATTTTTTTTATTTTTGTTGATAAGACTAAGATAAAACACATTGGTTGGTTTGTTTGTTTGTTTGATGGAACCTCAACCTTTTTCGATCATTTAATGTCAAGAATAATCATTTTTAATAAAATATCTTTCTTTCATCAATATATTATTTAAATAGCGCTAGATGTACTATTTATTTAATCCTTAACATAAAAGAAACGGGGATACATATCTTTCTCCAAGGTATTCGACTTAATGTGACTGTAATAGAGCAAGTAAGAGTTGAACTCGCATATTATGATTTCAAAGTGAACTTCCTCAATATTTTGAAAGACAATAAGGTTCACTTTTACTCAACACAGTGTCAACATTTTGTCTGAATATATAAAACACTAAACATGTGAGCTTATTAGAAGAACAGATAATCTGCTTTTGTCAGATTAACATGAAAACATCCAATGTAAACAATATAAAGTACTTTCTGCTAATGCAAACAATTTTTATAAACCTGCCCATAGCATTATTAGTAATCAAATCAAACAAATTTTAATTTTCAATGATAATAGGATATTTGACATTTTTATTCTCATACACTAAATTTTTTTTTAGAAATTAAAGTTATCTTTCATATTTGATAGCAATAAAAATATTTCCATTTAAAATTCTATTTGATATTTTGATTTATCTACAAAGAAATTTTCTTTAGACATAGAAAGTTATTTATTCCAGTGTCAATCTTAAAATTTATAATTATTCAATAATGGAGTGAGATTGGTAGCCATTAAATTGAAATGGATTTCCAAACCCCAATGGAGTTTCAGTTATAATAAAAATGAAAAACATTCTTCCTTTCTCTATAAGACCCTATTACCCACCACCAAAGGATTAGAATTAAAACATTTTTAATATATAACCTGATGCCTTCAATGAGTAAGCTTTAAAATTGGGTATCAAAGGAAGTGTCAAATGTAGACATTAAATTCAACTCTTTCTAACTCCACTAAAAGTTTGACATAGAAATAAATAACATGTTCAATTCAATTACCAAACATTTATCCTCAGTCATCAAAACTTAAATAGAAAGAAAATACATGACTCTAAAAGCCTACAGCCAGGGATTCTTTTTCTAAAAATAGTAGACCCTGCAGACTGCTCCGGTAATAAGAACCCAATGATCAAATTCAATATTGGAAACTAACTGAAATATAAGTCATTTGGAGGGTTAAGATACGATGCAAAGAAAAAGGAGATGTAAGGCTAAAAAATATTAATTGCATCAACTCTTCAGATTTTTCTTAGTCTAAATTACAAACTGTAAAATATATATTCAAATTTTTTCTTAAATATTTTTGTGCTTTCACAAGGCTCTACATTGCAAGTAAAACACTCGCATTTGCAAGTGACTTTTGTTTTTACGACTAAAAATAATAAAACGCTTATCTTTTGATGACTGTTTTTTTGCCAACAATCTTCCAAATACTGAGTGAACATTTTTTTTCTAACTTTTACTTTTCTTTTAGTTAAACAAGCTAAAGGTTTAATAGAATAAGAAATACAATAATATACTCTATTTTTAAGAAGGCTGTTTTAAAAAATATTTGAAGAAATTCAACAAATTTTTATAGATAGCATTTCATGGGTTTGGCAAGTAAATTTTCGAAAGTCAACTAAAATCCAATTTGTCTGTAGAGCCCTGTTCCATATATTTACAACTTTTATTTAAAGTGATCTCTCATTTTATGAATAAAAAAACAAAATATGTATATTACTTACAATTAAATGCATGAATTTGTTGTGTTTTTTTAATGAATGACTAAAATATTGCTCTCTAGATTGAGTACAAATTTCTAAAATAATGATTTATAGAAATAAATACACTACTAAACTTGGATTATTTATGATATTCAGTTTTCCTGAAGAGCCTGCAACAAACTATGCAAAACAGGTAGAAGTATGCGGAACCAAATGCGGATTTATTCGTAGTTGGTCATGTCATTATATATATATGGGACTGCTTCTTTTTTTACAAAAGGCCAACCCTGCAGAATGACCAACTACGAATGAATCCGCATTTGGTTCCACATAGATAGACCAGACCATGACCAGAGAGAGTGAGAGAGAGAGCCATGACCAGAGAGAGTGAGAGAGAGAGCCATGACCAGAGAGAGAGAGTCATGACCAGAGAGTGATAGAGAGACAGAGAGAGAGGGAGTCGGATTCTCTCTCTGTTGGTTCGGAGACTGTCTGAGATAGCTTCCGGACAGACAAACAGACAGACTTGGAATAGACACAGACAGACTCGGAAAGAAAACTCAGAATCAACAGATTCAGAACCAAAAAATAAAGGTAAATTATAACTAGAGCAAATAACTGGCAATAAAAAGTAAAAATAAAAAGAAAGAGAAATATAAAAAACATTATTGTCCAGTCCATGTATCACATATAATGAGAATTAGGTCTTAAAAACAAAATTAAAAATGTCTTACAAAAATGCAAAGAAATATTGAGGAGGCATTTTATCAACCAATTAAAAAAAATATGAAAAAACAAATTATAAAAATCTTTAGGTTTTTTTTTTTTTACAATACAGTAGTAGATCTGTAAATGGGAGTTTAATACCCTTTCCATTTTTCATAATTTATATTTAAATGCTAATGTATCAAACTGCTTTTTCCAAACTTCTGCATAATTTTTGAGAATTTATTCCATCATTATTAAGGAAAAACTCGTTTTCATTTTCGTGAGAAAGAGGGAGCCATTAGTTAGAAATATCTCCGTTTATCCCTCTTGCCACTACAGTTACATCAATACAAATGTTCTCGATAAATTAAAAAGAGAAAAGAAAAAAGATAAAGTATTTGTCAAAAAGATTAATATTTATCGTTTTTGGCAGTATTCTTTAGAAAAATGTTCATAAGAAGAATTAATGGCAGAGAGAATTAGAGGAACAAAAGAGTGCAAGCAGGGAGGAGGAGGATGATGAAAGGTTATCAGTAGAATAAATAATGGATCCATGAATGAGTATGTAGTGCACATTCTTTTTCTCAAAGAGGTGTGGGTGAATAGACCAAAATTAGAACTGACCCATAGACATATACAAAAATTAATGTAAGCGATCAATTCATAAGCAGTTTGAAAATGATTCAAAACAAAAATATTTTTTTAATAGAAAGGTGATCAAATATCTAGAAATTGAAATCATTGCTGCTTGCATGACAGCAGCAGTGGGAATAATAGCTATACTGCTCCTACTCTGAGCAAAGCAGCAGCAGCAGCAGCATCAAGCAGGGATTACATTGTTAGAATTTCCATTCCAGTTTGATCAATATGTTAACCTTGACCCTCACTAAATATGCAGGAGTGTGATATATATATATATATATGTGTGTGTGTGTGTGTGTGTGGAGAGAGATATATATATATAGAGAGAGGGAGAGAGAGAGATATATATATATAGAGAGAGAGGATCACATGTGGATAATCTAATTTTGTAAAGCAAGTTGAAACTGTACTTTTACACATTATTACTTTTGGCAGACAAGCAAAATAGAAATATACATATATGCATGTGATATGCATCCAAAATAGAGTTATAAAGGAAGACTTGACAAGTATAGAGAGATATATGAAGAGTTATTATAGACAAACAATTTATCTAAAAGCATGCTGAAATGTAAGCAAGGAAAAAAAGAGTGTCAGAGGACAATAGGAAACTAGAGAAAAACAAATAAAATATAGCTGTTTCTCACAGATATTATCATTACAAACAGAAAACAATACTTGTGAAACCTTATATTTTTATAACTCCATACATGAATCTATGTGAAAACAAGATGGTTACATAATTTCAAACCAAACATTTATCCTAAATTTATCAATGAAAATTGTACTATAAGTATATATAATTCATTCATATAATATCAGTTGTAATTCTTTTAATGTTTTGATATTTATAACACATGATGTTTAAAGTAAAACCTTTCAAAAGATTTATGAATTTTGGAATTTTGGAAATGTTTAAATGTTGTACATTTGTATTTCATAAAATGAAATACAAATATATGAAAGATATTCATTTAAATGTTTGGATAATAAAACCAATTCTAAGATTAACTGGGTAGATTTTTAAAATCATGAAAACTTTATCAACTTTTTTTAGAAAAGATTTTTAAAAACATGAAAACTTTATCAACTTACAGTAAACTTTAATATTACTAAATCCCTTACCAGAATTAACAGAGATATGCATCCATTTACTATGAACCTCCAAGTATTTTAAAAGCATCCTTTATGGCAAATATACTCAATATATTAATCCTTCCTCATAATATATATAATATCATATATAAAAAGCAATATTATTTATAATAAAGAAACCTTTATTAGTAGTACTAAAATAATACTGATGACATGAACAAAATTTATTGAATTTCAAGTGAAAATGCTTTTTTAAAAAAAACTTTGATAACAAATAAAGCAGTCGTTTTTGTTGACAAAGTATCTTTAGCACTAAGAATATAACAAGCCTTTAACTTTGACTACTGTAGGATTCCTATAGCTAGTAGTTATAATCCATTTCCTATTTATGGTTTAAGTTTCATTGCATAGCAATCTGACTTAATATTTACTATAATTGTTGAGGCTCTTTAGATTTAGAGATAAATGAGACAAAAATAAAATTTTAGAATACCCAGTCTAGGTTCCGAAAAAGAAATTCCATTAATATAAACACTTGACAGAAAAATAAATCATTCTAGATAACTTTCAATATAATCTCGATCTCCATTAGATATAATCTATTGCAAATTCTTTTAGCAACATTATCCCCTTACTGGACTCTCCTAACAACCTAATACTGTAATGGGTTTGGCAAAGATTGCCATTCAAAAATTAAACCATTTATGAGGATGAAATATTCCATATACCAATGAAATATAATTAACCTGGGTGTTGGGGACTTGCTACTAAGGTGGTTAACGAAGCCTATTATATAGAAAGCAGTACCATACATTATGTTCATAAAGCAGTAAACTTCCAAATGTCAATTCAAATTGAAATTAATGAAAAGTATGTTGGAATTGTGCTACGTAAATTGTGGTGGTCTGAATCATTGTGCTATGCAAATTTGAGTGGTTAGAATGCTTTGATACTCACTTTTGTGTTCGTCTTGATTTGCGTTTTTGTAATTGTAAATTTTGACCCATTGTCAGCTATTTTTCTAGCTCAAAACCAATTAGAAAGTGTTCCCAAGGTTTGAAGACCCCATATATCAAATATCAAGTTTTTAAACCCAAAATTGACAGAGTGGTCTGACAGGGGTCGCAATGGTCCAATCTTTCAACTTTGACCACTTAGCAACTAAATTTCCAGCTCAAAACTAATTAAAAAGTATTCTCCAGGCCTGAATACTACATACAATAAATTTCAAGTCGTAGCCCCTAAATTGGCAGAGTAATTTTGGTAGAGGCTGTTCCACACACACATTCTCACTTTTAGAGATATACAGATAATATGCCTAAATAAAATCATAACTGGTTGATAATAGTGATAAGTTTAGTGTCATAAATGGTTTATGAAATATAAAACAGTTAACCACTCAGTCATCATATTCAAAAATGTTTTTTAAATTCTGACCTTTACAGGAAGGTTTCTGTTAATGAAAACAAAAACAGCTTTCATTTTAAATGAAAGTTAAGCTGTTCAATCACTTACAAACCACTTTACAGACAAAAACACCCACGCAATAATGTAATTAAGGAGGTTGTTTTACGATTTCTACATTCAAAAGGTTTTTCTCCATTCAAAAGTTACAAAAATGATAATAGTAATTATCTTGATTACTTTCAATGCAAATAAACTCGAAAGCATTCAATGTTAAGTGACATCATAACAAGAAATCAAATAGACAAAGAAAGTAAGTAACTCTTTCTTCTTCAGATAAACTTATTCTAATGAGTTTTTACGAAAGGATCTTTCTCTTCTAAATGTGAATTCAAATTTATATTCAGGCTTTTGTGAAAAGATTAAAATTATACAGTCATTCTAGGCACAAGGTACCCAATATTATCTTGCTTGTTGTTTAATACTAAAGACATATTTAGAAACATCATAACATTTCTATTACTTCTCTGAAATGGACTAATTTGTCCAAATTGGTCTTAGAAACATTTTAAAGGTTTATTAAAACTATGTTCAATGCAAATAAAACTCAACATTATTAACTAATTCTACTAAAAGATTTTTGCAATAAATTTCTAGGCTATAATATTTCAATTCATATTGTGTTTTTCTTTAATTTGGAGCCAAGAAAAGTTCATTAAACATTAACTCATTAAAAGCAATTACATATGATAGGAACAAGAAAGAGAAATTCTAAAAGTGATTCATCCTCACTGACCTAAAAGAAAAAATATTATTTCTGACTAAACCAAAATTATAATTACTTTAATACAGTTTCCAATCAAGAAGATTTCACTATAAGGGTTTGATCAAGTTTTTATAGAACTCTATGGGAGCTAAGTGGAGGGTTATTGTTCTTCTAAAAATCTGTACAAAAAGAGAAAATAGGTGTAAGGACTTATAGGTAAAACCATGCAATAGGTTCAGCACTTAAACCAACAGTTTGAGTGTGTTTACACAAACATGTTTTCTTGAAAGAAGGAGTTACAGGAAGTGATTTTAAGAGAGACAAAACAGAGATACATATATTCATCCATGCATAATATAAGAGAGTTAAGTAAAGTAAAGGGCAATTATTGTACCAGAAGTTGTCGACTATAATAAAATTACAAGTAAGAAGAGTAGTAATTTGTCCATTATTGGTTTGTTCATTGTCACTTATCACTATTGCCTCAACTTTATCCTTTGTTTTTTGTTTTGTTAGGTTGTCTTTATTCATTCTACTTTTACAGGGTGGGCTTTGTCTATCATAACATTGTTCAATCCAAATTGAATAGTCAATGATTTAATCGTTTTTGTTGTTTTTTGTATGAGGGAAGGATACAGGCTCATATATCTACTTTTTTTTCAGCATTAAATATATATTTGGTGTTAGATATATTGCAAATAAAAAAAGATGACTTGAATTTAGGTAACTTAAATACATAATTATGTTTGAAGATCCAATATAGTGGTAGAAAGTTTATTGTATGATTGGAAATGATTAGAATTAGATGCAGCCTAGTCATGAGAATATGCAGAAACCAAACAAAGAAGCTTTTTAGTTTGTTTTTTTTTAAAGAGCACACCTTCCAAATGGAGAAAATAAAATATAAAGTACTTCATTCTTAACTTGAAGTCAAATGGCCTGACTCAGTGGAAAAACCCACCTTCACTAGCTTTTAAAATGGTGTTAACAGCAGCCACAACAGCAAAAAATTATTAATGTTAAAACAATGTTTTCATTGGCACCAAATTATGTCACAAAGAACAAAATTGATTAACATATCTTTTTTAAAGATCCCGGTTTTCATTTCTTAAACAGTATTTGATTTTGATCATCACCAAAATTTTGGCTATTCATGAGCAGAGTCAAATCCCCCAAACTAAAATATTTCTACTTTATGAAAATAATATCTTCTCTAAAAATACATGATTTTCCTCTTTTTTTTTCTTTTAGGATAAGTATTTTAAACTTTACTTTATCCTCAATGAGTTTATGGGATGTGATAATGCTTTTATTGTTTTACAGGGGTTTTTTTTTCATTAATCACCTGATATTTTTAGAAGATGATTCATTTTAGGTTTCTTTTTATAACCAACATTTTAATATTAGCTTTTAATTCTTCTCATTAACTTCCAAACTCAATATCATGCATATCTTAAGAAACAAGCCGCACTTGCATGGTCCCCCCCCCCCTGGTGAGTGCAAGATTTGATAAAAATGTTTGAAGCCATGTAAA
>JAYKTE010330537.1:0-11115 GCA_036873565.1 Xipholeptos notoides | reverse complement strand
TAGACAGATATATCCAGTACATGTATATGTTTACACGCATATTTATATAGATGAATGCATGTATGTATTGATAAACATATCTATGCAAGTATATACATTTACATGCATATATATATATATTAATAAGCATATATATGTATTATACATTTTTATAACTATATATATATATATATATAGAGAGAGAGAGATAGAGAGAAGAGAGGGGGAGAGAGAGATAGAGGAGAAGAATGAGAAAATGTGTAGGAGACAGAAATGCAGAGAAAGGTAAAGAGAGAGAATGAGAAGGAGAGCGTAATTTTGCTGTTTTTTTTTTCGCGGAAGTTATTAAACTCGTCGGCGCATGCGAATATGAAATGGCTACGTTCAGTGTTTTATTGCACGAAACATTAAATGAAAAAAAGATGGCATTTGTTCGTTCTTCGAAGCCATAAACTAAGTTTCAGAAAAATCAATTTTATTTTCATATAATTTTTTTTTTAATACATCTTTTAAAATATAAATACTGATAACTTTTCTAACACTCGAATAACCTCATTATACACCTCAGATTATGTTTATTTATTAAAATTTAGAATTTGTAGAAACGGAAAGTATTCATCTGGTCTAGCTAGTTCGGACATTTATCACCGTATCATAATCTATCTCGGTCTTGAATCGAGGTTTCCAGGTACTTGTGTTGAAAACCTCTGTCTCTACACAGTTGTTCAATATAAGTATTTCATGAACGATCCATGGAGCCATGGTGTGATGTTCGAAGCATTGGGTCACTTACAAGCAGGTTTATCGGGTCTATTCAGCTTGGTTAGCAAGGTTGTCAGTTCTTCGGGGTGACAACCAGTACTTCTATATCATCAACTTCTCGGGATAGATGGAACATTCGTGATCATACTACACTATGTATTTCGGTTTGGCATCAAAGTTGTCATGAGCTCCGGATGGGAATTTGTACTTCTACCTCATCACCTTGTCGAGATACACCGAGCATTCATGACTATATTGTGCCAACTATCTCACTTTTGCATCAAGGTTGCCTGGAACCCAGGCTGATGAATTGTCTCTTTAGATCATTATCTCGTCTAAATATTCCGGATATTCATGATCATGTATCACCATCTATCTCGATCTTGCATCAATGATACCAAGTCCTCAGGGTGACTACTTGTATCTCTATATAATTGGTTGCTAGACAACCCACATGAGCTGAACTACAACGTGGGGTACATAAGATTAGGCTACTTACAAACCCCTGCACCCAACATAATTTGGTTGATTTAGATTGAACAATCACAAGCATATCCTGCGATCTATAACGGTTTTGCATCAAGGATGCTAAGTCCTCAGGGTGACAGCCTTTATGGCTACATAATTTGTCAATATAAGTAATTTCTGGACAAGCCAATTAAGTATAAAAGTATAACTCGCTGTTCAGAGCAACACGACAATTACAAGTTCCTGCTTTGCTTTGCTCACCAGCACTCTGCGTTCACCCATGATACGAGTTGGACAATCTGAGATGAATCCATAAAGCTAAAATCTATTTGGGTGCTGTCTCCATGAAATTTTCAATGCTGCTTTCAAATTCTATCTTTCTATCCCGATGGTTATTACCTTTCATCTACATTATATCTAAATGATGAACATCAGATATTCACAGGTTCACTTCTGGCTGCAGCAGAAGTAATTCTAACTATTTGTAATAAATTAACATTAAAATCTGGTACTACGATGGTCGTTCCAAAAGTAATCCCTCGTGTTTTTATTTCACCCAAATGGATCAGGGGAACTGCAAATTGCATTGTTACATTGATTGAACTTATGCTTTTATGACCTGTTGCAGATATTGACGGTATGAGACACTAAGAAAAAATTCTGTTTTCGTAACTCTTTAACTTTTTTTAGTTGGAATTTAAAAAACAGGAGGAATTACTTTCAGAACTACCCTTGTAGTTTACGAACTTCAGATTTCTAAATATGCTTGTAGAGTGTTGGGCCATTTTTGTAAATCACTATAATTGATTGTAGTTTGAAAATCTTAAGGAAAAAATGTTAAAAGAGAAAAAATGTGAATATTAGTATTGTGTTTGAAATTTTTCAAGGCAAAGCAGTTATAGTCAGATATTTCAATATTGGTATGAAATACACAAAGTAAAGTCGTTTCCTTCAAACGAGACAGAAGAATAATTAAAGAATAAAGCAAATCTAAATACATCAAATGATATACGGCTGGCACTTGATTGGATCATTGCTGTTATCCCTCGCTATAAATGTTATCTTCCAAATATGGGTAAACAAACCGTTTAGACCAAAATTATTGAAACAAGACTAGTTAACAAACTATGTTTAATTATGATTCTTCAAAGTTTGGCTTCCATCTCCATTGTTATATTAAAAAAATATTGCAAATTGATACGATTTCAATCTATTATCTTTATTTCTTTTATTCGATCTTCTACTTTCTTCTTCGAGGCAATTTTTACATTTTGGCCAATGTGCCTTTCGACTTTCTTTATTATTTGAAAATCTTCATATTGAACTCGGGAGTTTTCCCGTGCCCGCACAACAAAATCTTTATTTACTTGTTATGAGAACCTGCACATTTTACTCCGTATTAGACTCTACCAATCTCTAGATCAATCTTGAGTCTAACACTCTCAGCGGGAAATATCGTGTCGCCGTACGAAACTATGAACTGTATAACCTTGTAGTCGGAATTACCGACGAACCTTACCTTTCTATTTACTTTCTACCTTTGTATTCATTTTCTTGTTTTAATATACTTTACCTATCTAAACCCTTTGTTCAAGTCTTATTTATCGACCCTTTCTTAGGCCCACAAGATAACTCTAAAGAAGTATACAGTCCACATTTTGTAAGCATTGCCAGTCACTATATCAATTTATATTAGTCAAGAGATTAAAGGATCCAATCTATATGATCACTGCAGTGTATTTTTAGTAAATGTTAGTTCAATATTGTCAGTTGTGAGAGTTAATTAAGTTTCAACACATATGAAGCATTGACGCTTAAAAGTAGTCACTGTTTTCTCACTTCAAAAATCAGATATTTTCGGTTTTTTATTTTACAGAAAAAAAATTCCACTGGACCATTTGAAAGACAGTACCCATCTTATTTAAATTCAACATTATTGAACGGTTTTCTTCTTATGATATAATACGATTCTATATTTTGAAATATTTTGGATACTTAAGAAAGATTTTGCAAAGAGAAGTGTTGATAAAACAACCATTGAGGAAAAACACATAATGACATTCTGTAGCATTATCAGACATTCGAGGGCGTAGCATGAGTTGGAAAAGTTTGTTTCGTTACATTTCAGCACTTTCCAGAATGTGAAGTAAATATTTATATATTTTTATATACGAATAAGTTTCAGAAAGAATTCAGATTTTTTTTTCTTTTACTAATCCTATATATGTTCTTTGTTTTAAGAATATTTTGGAGCATTTCGCAAAAGGTTTTTATCCTATTTGGATTTTATCCTTGCTGCTTTTGTCCTACAGTCCTCTGCAGATGGTATTTTAATTATCATGTCCAGTCTTTTATCGGAGTCTTGTTTCTTTTCCATGCGAAAATGAACAACCGAGAGTGCGAAATTACAGAGAACAATTCTTGAAGCAGTCTGCAGCAAATTTCACAATTTGTCAAAATGCCGAATTATACTGGTCGACTTCTTCCGCAGAATAATACCAACCTTGCAGCGTTGTTCAAAACTGTCAAACAATCCTGTGCTTTCATTGTATCTCAAAGAAAATGTCGGTTCCTTAATATTGCAAGCAGGAACATGTTATTATGCATTAAGAATGTTTAATTAATTGTTGTCTCGTCTTTTAAATATAATTCCCCAACTGTTAACTTCGTCTCACTTTTCTTTTCAAATTTGCTTAATTTAAACGTTAGTTGAATATTTATTGCTGTTAAACAAAATAACCGTAATACACATTATTTAGTAATAAACTGAATCTATTTAATACATTGTTGTTTGTTTGTGTTTTACGGCATATCAACCATTTTAGGTCATTTAATGCCGAGAATAATCATTTTTGGTACACGTTAGTTTTTTGTACACACATAGCTTTTTAATGACACAAATTACACTATTTGACCCATAGCTGGAGGAAAAGTGTGGATTCATACCTTTCCCAACAGTATTAGTACGAATATGAATCTATTTAATACAAGCTTTCTCAAGTTTCACACGACTTTTGCTACATAGGGTCTAAAATTTAAAAAGAAAAAGAACAAAATATCCAAGAAAAATATCGAAATCAAACCGCAGAATTAGATAGGAAAAGATTAATATTTTTCTGCTTTTAAAATTTATTAACATGCTAAATAAAGATTTTACCGGACTATGAGGGCTAGAGTTTAGCATTAGCCTCACAATATTTTTGGACTTGTGGGTATGATCACTAAGATTTAAGTCATTCAATTTATACAAAGGGAAGTAAGAAAATGGTCCAATCAGAAAAGAAAACAGATATAAACTTTATTATATAAACCCTAGGCAGAACTGGGGACTTCAGCTATTGTTTTGACTTTCTTACTAAACATACATAACCCACTCTCAATGTTAATAGATAGTTTAGATTATTATTGAGTTCTCGCACGGGTCACACGCAGCACTAAAAATGTAATTCGTGATTATTATTTGAATTCTCACACTAGTCACACGTAGCACTTGCGTGTTGTGTTTATTATGGGATCTCACACCAATCACCAGGCGCTTGCACACTTACCAACCAGTGGTTTTTACTGGAGTCAGAGTGCCAACAAGTCTCCACTGAGTTCCAGAAAGCTCCACGCCATTCCAGTCAAAGACTGTATGGTGCAACATCTTGGATTTTCAGCCCTCTGTGTCCACTTTGCACATCCGCCATTAGCATAGTCTTCATACTCTGTTTTTTCATTAGAGATTAAGAAAATAATTTTGCTTTGAAATTAGACAAAATCAATAACAATAGAAAATCAAAATCATTATACAATTAATCTTTATTCAACTAAAATCTATAAGATACTAGAAAACAAAGAATAGGAATGACACTGTGGCAACACAGGGTAGACGAAAAGTAGGTTTATAGTTAACTAACTTTGATGAACATTTCTTCTGTCGGGATGGAGCAATAGAACATTATGTGTTTAGAATAAGAGTGTACCTCAACCAAGTTTTTCTATAGCGTTGATTTTCAAGACTGTGCAGCAGCGATTGGCCACAATGTTTACCGGACATAACACCAATGGATTTGCTGGGAGAGGTCCTACGCTACAAAATCTACGAGAAGAAACCAAATACAGTAAATTAATTACAATATTACATTCATGACACATTCACAGAAATTGATGAAGATCAGAATTTGTACTGCATTGTCTTTCAGGTTGTTCATAGGAGTTTTGAGGAATGTTGCAATGTTAAAGGAGGTGATTTTGAGCATCTTAGAGATTAAACAATTTAAATTGAATGCTTGAATAATCCTAACAGTGTTTATTATGCTAACAATTAACGGATTACTCACTGTTGAACTGTTAAATAGGCAGTGAAGGTGGAGCAGTGGTAAAAGCCTGGGAACGCCTGTCAGGCAGGCGACAAGGCGAACCTTGGTCGATCAAGAACCCGACAGCCTAGTACAAACTACATCATGGACAAGACCTGTCCCATACCTTTTGAGCCACGTGGAAAGCGATGTGAGTAAGTGAGTGTGCGTGGCCGTCGCGCAGCCACAACCACCCAAAATAACATCCACAGTGACTGGCACTCTGACACCTTTCTCTTGCTCTTCGCATGAACGAAGATAGGGAACAGGACGGCATATACCCGATACACGACACGAGTGGAAGCCAGCGAGTGTTAAGTATTCAAATAGTCTACTTGATAACTGTAAACCTATTTTTCGGTTACATTGTATATACAATTTATCACGCCCTGGCTTTTACCAGAATGATCAAGTATTACCTACTGACAATACATATATTTGACATCCAAGTCGAAATCCCAAATTGTTTCAAGTGTAATGCATTGAACTTTTGATATTAATTTTCTAAAAAAAATATCTAATGCATTAACTGCTATAAAGTACATTCTTATGTGCAGAACCCATGATATAATCTTTTATCTTTAAAAAACAGAGTAAAATCAACAAAACAATGTTGAGAGTTTTCTCACATACTTTTCATGTGTTGTTTGTATGAATAGTATCTGAAAGTAGCAAATGCCTGTCGATACAGACAACGTTTGCAGCACGAATCAGCATTTGAATAAGAGCTCACCACCAGGGAAATAAATCAGAGTTCATTTTTCTTCGTCGTTTTCTCTACTTTTTTTCTAACAACTCACTTAACACATAATCTGTCAACTCTCATTTCGCTTGTTATATTCGAGTATCAACACCATACATTTAAAAATAAATAACTAGATAAATAAATGAAGAAAAAATAAATAAAAATTTACCAGCAAAATATAATAGAAGAATTTTCTGAATATATTTTTACCAAAAATATTCGATGACCCAGACAGGAAAAATATATCACTAATATTTACAGAAAATATTGTAGGTTAAGATATTTACATTTAGAAGATACTGTTAATCCTGGGTACCATAACCTCTTAAGCAAACAAATAAAGCATGTATTTCCCAATAATTCATGTCCAGGTTTAACGCGAAAATGACCATCCGATAAGTCTTTCAGTCCTTGCAGATTTATATATAATAAGCCCTTTTCTTCACACAAAAATGACCTTCACTCTAAAAGTATCTTATATAGTATGGCAATAAATTATAATGCAGTTGATAGTAATCAATTCTAATAGAGTTACGTTGTAATGAATCATAATGCATTCTGTGGTGATGCGTCATAAATCGTTTTGGGGGATAAATTCTGCTACACTTCTATAGTAATAAATTCTAATGTATATTTTTTTTAATTCTAATAAACTCTAAGTTTTATTGTCACAATATTTTTCTGTTATCTACACAAAACAGACTTGTTTATCAGTGCACTATTATTTATTATTTCCACAATTATTCTTAAGATTGCTCTTGATTCATATTTAGGCCCATTTCAGTGTTATTCTACAGATATGGCTTTAAATCTAACATGACTTAATGAATTTATCTTAGTAGAGATGGTTGTTCATCCCTGCTATTCAACTCATGGAATAATTAGTAATCTCAATGTTAGCTAGTCCTATCGGCTTCTGGAATTACTCTGTACAACTTTCAGAATTCTTTCAGAATATCATCTTTAAATATTTTGAGATAATCTAACATTAATAATCTGATTTCTGCGTGCTTTCAGTTAGCGATTTGTAAATACCTAAGCCCTTTGATATGCAATTTAGTAAATTATGATTCAATATGATTTCCAATGAACGCGACACTTAATAATTTCTGGGCATACCTAGTATAAAATTTCTCTTAATTCCATAGGGTTTAATTCACGATGTAAATACGGTTGATCGATTTTTTTCAGCTTACCTGAATTTATTGGTTCGTCTCAGAATCATACAATCAGCGGACCGGAAATAAGATTCACCAAGATGACAAATAAAACAATATATCAAGCTTAGAAGAAACTAGACACCAGGAAATTAACAACCAAATATCTCATCGAATTGCATTACTATGATGCAAATAAATACATCGAAATATAGCAAGTCATCTTAGTTCCAATTGTTTATATAGATAGATATTTTTTATATGTACAGGAATAAAAATGTTTCTGCTTGTTTGATCATTTTCAAGAATGCGTCTATATCTTTCAGCCATGAATTAATTAGACGTCTTTCTTGTGTCGTTTTCTGTTTAATTGCTTGCTTTTCTATTTGATTTTTAGTTTACCTATTATAATGGGGAAGTCAACTTGGAACAGTTGATAGACAGCCAAACTTCGGAATCGTGATACGTGAGTTCGAATTCCAGTTATTCCGTTTACGTTCAGATTTGGGCCCATATCATTGGGATAGATATGAATTCCCACATCCCCTCCAGCTATGTATTAAATAGTACATATTGTGTTATTCAAATAACTACTTGTGGGCAAAAAGAAAGTTTATAAAAAACGATTGTTCTTGGCATTGAATGACCTAAAAATTGTTGATATGCCGTAAAGCAAAAACATCAAACACACAAACATATTATAACGATGATGGTAACGCGCTTCTAAGTAGATGTCTTGTTCATTCTTATCCAACCTTAACAGCTTCAACTGTGCATTCAACTAGATTTAAATTCAAGATACTGACTTTATGAGTATTCTTCTTGTGATAATGTATCTAAATAGATGGATAATGACTATATTTTCTTCCAGTATAGCCCAAGGATAGTTTAGAATATATAAGTGGCTGATGGCCTTGTCACAAATATTTTTTTTAAATAGCCTATCACTCCCTTCTTGTAATTCTTGCAGCTGATTCAGGCTACCGAGTTATAAATCCAGCTTTCTTGTTCCCCACCGAAGTAATGCTTGAAGAGAAGACGTTTTGGACAAGAGCCAGCCATGGCTTAAACCCGAGTTAGAAGCTATTTTCAACAAATTCCAATCACCATTATTACACTCCTAGTGATATAGACATGCTAGTTATGGTATAAATGCTCAATTGGGTAGATCGCTCATTGACAAATGAAAAGACAGCGATACTCAAATAAATTATTCTTTAGTTGATGCTGGTATCATTTGGCATTCTATATTTTAAGCTTATACAAAACATTAGAACAGACTTCGAAAGATTTTTACTGCGTGTTATTTCCTCGGCCACTGATTGAATTTTTAGCCTAATTGAACTTAAATGAGGAGGAGGAAATAGAAATGTTAAAAGCGATTCAGAACTTGTGTATTTCCGAAATCAACCACACTGCAATTTTTTGGGATGGAATTAAAATTGTATTTTAGAATGTTTTTGAAAGTCCTTTCAAGTCTGTCCAGTTAAGAGTCAAGGTGAATTTCAAGGTGATCACTTATATATCGTTTTGTTTTTCCAAAGGTAGATCGGCTTTCGTTATCGTTTGTGGTGGAACATATTTTTTGTAGTAATATATGGGACAGTGTATAGGCGCTCCGACTTGAAAATGGCATTATGCAAGTTCAAATCTTATTTGTTCAGTGATGTTCATATTTGGATTAATACCCTGTAGAAAGGTAGGGATCTCCATTTTATTCCAGCGATGAATTAAGTAGTAACTCATTTAACATGCATGCATGCTCAAGGACCGATTTTGAATTACCTAATTACCTTCGAACTCGCCATATGAATTCGTGTGAATTCAATGGTTGGAGTCGGCTCAAACTGAACAGGTTATCAAGCTGATACACACACACACACATACATTCCTATTAGGGATCCAAATATGCATAAGAGCACATAGTCGTGGTGCGTGAGGCTATTTTCGTGAATTATAAAAATGGTCTTAGTTTGAAAGGAAAAAAAAGAAAAATACTTCAAATTTCGAATATCAGATTAAAAAGTGGTTGAGTTAAATATTGAAACTAGTGCTCTTGTAATCAGCCAGAATCGAAAGGAAGACAATTTTATAGAAGAATTCTTGTAAACATTAAATGGCCACAAAAGTTTATATGCCATGATACATTAATAGTCATTTGTCGTTTTGGTATGAAACTAAAAGTCACCACAAACAGCTTATATTCATATTCACACGACGCAGTTTTCTGTTTATCTAACAATTTAAGTACATACATCTTAAAGTCAGTAATCTTTAAATATAATTATTCTCTTTAAAAATAAAGTCTATCCAACTATTACTTTTAAATGTAAGTAAAATTAGACATTAATGATTATTCACTTTCATGTCTGTAATGTGGAGTACACAACATGATGATGCCATTCAACATAAAAAAACAAGCAAAAATAATGTAAAAATACACCCGGGCAATGCTGGGTATTATCACTAGTAAGATATAATATGTAATATTTAAAAGAGTTTTTGGCTAAATCCCAGAAGTCATTTTAGCAAAATGTCTAGTTTTCAGCATTCGCTACTTTCAGAAATCAGCATTTATTTTCTCTTTCAAATAAAATTTATGTCCTTGGATATTTGTTTCGGTTCGTAGCTCCGTGAAGCTTTCGAAACAAACATGAAACTCCTTAAGGCCCAATGCTACATCAGCTGAAATCTTAAGTACATAACATTGAAAACGTGAACACAAATCCCAATTAATGAAGCAATACTAAGTACAAAAACTAAATCATCGCCTAAATTTGATATGGTGCTATCTAAAAATAAAGGCTTTGATATAAAATGTATTTTTCTTCAGCGTGAAATATTCTGAACTAGGCGTGATATTTGAATTATCAGGAAAAAATGTGGTATTATTAAGTGCAATATCATTTACATATATCCACAAGTTTCAGCTGAAAAAAGGGTATATCCTAGCATAGTGGATTGCACTTAATCTGTTCGGGATCACCTAATGGCTGTATGAAGCGAATATAACAACTTCAGATGCTGCAGGCCCAAAGGTCTTTATCACTCTAGATCTTTCATTTAGTGACCCACATTTAGGGATGAAGAAAAAAAACGAATGCCAATACTCCTCAGAACGTCAAACTATTTTTATCTAAACGCACATATTGTATATTTGTAAGAATTGAATAAAAAGACAATTTTTAGTAAAACCATCGTTGTTGACAGCCAATTTTGTCGCAGTAAATAAGAAGCTCAATTGTAATTGGTCAGATTTTGAGACAAATTTAGCCAAAATGTCAGCTTCCAATTTGTGGGTTAAAATTGACACAATGAATTAATTAATGCAACCGAATTTTGCTTAAGAAAAGTTATCAAAAAAATTCTTACGATTTTATACATATATTTTTCAAAAATTACTCCCACCCCTTTTACAGGCTATTAAAAGTGAATTTTTTTCTGGTGACAACACAGCCTGATCGGAAAATCTGTACTTTTACTTCAAGTGCGTTTTAAATAATAAACTTCAATTTTACCATTTGATGAAGTTTCATTAAAATCAGCTGAAAAAAAAAGAAAGTTATTGAAGCTTAAAATCTGGCGTTTGGTGTACGATTGGGTATTTTCGGTCACTTATTGTAAAAACACTTTCATTTAGCTTTAGTTTAATAATTGATGGACA
>JAYKTE010330426.1:0-11115 GCA_036873565.1 Xipholeptos notoides | reverse complement strand
ACACACACACACATACACACACACACACACACACACACACACACACACACACACACACAGACACACACAGAGACAGAGACATGCACAGACGGACACACAAATCAACAAAGTTACATCTATTAGTAAGTTTGTTTGCAAACTATTGTTATGAGACAATTGTTGTAAAACATTGGCTATTAGGATATCAATCTAACCTCCCTTTAATATAATAATTTTCGGCTTTCAAAAAATTACGCAAGTTTTCTAAGAAAGATAAAAATATTTTGAAATTGGAAAAAATAAAAAAAAACGGATCAAAATGAGCACGAAAAGCATCAAAGCAACCCCTTAGCAAAGCTGGGAAACGCTGCAAGTAAAAAGTTAAAAAGAAAATAAATCAAATATAAAAGAAACCAAAATAACAAGACAGATTTTTTTAGAAAAGCAAAAATATATAAATAAGCAAGAAAAATATAAAAAAAACGAAAAAATGTTAAGAACGTTAATAAAACCATAATGTTCAAATAAAAGGGAATTACATTTTGGTGAATATTCTTTTTCCTTTTTTTCTTCATAGTTTTTCCCTTCCTTTCTTAAGCGATGTCATAAAATCTATGACCACAATCTGAGATTTTAATGAAACACTTCAAGTTTTTAATCTTTTTACGCGATGCTTTCAGGCTAATATAGCAATTAAAAAATTGACTTTTCTTGATTAACGAAGCACAAAAAGTTTGTGTCAAATACAACTCAAACATTGCTTGCAGCTGTATATTTTACCACACACATGTATATGTATTTAAATATGTACGTGTTATTGTAACAAACAGTATTGTTTCAGTTATTACCGCTGATGGTGTTCCGTAGTATCGAAACTACGCAGGCAGACCACCCACGGTTGAAGAACACAAGTTCCCACCGAGGGTGGTCCTCTCTACAGGCTGTGCCATTAAAAAAGAGTAATCTTAACTTCTAGCCTAAATTGTCCAGAACAATCTCGACGGATTGGGATCTAATAATAAGAAAATTAATTAATGTATATGTTTGGCAGTAAAACTAGGGTAAAATATATTTTATACATTTTGCTATGTTTATAATAAATTCTTTGCAATTCCCAAAAAGAATAAGGGGAGGTAATTTGAAATAGATATAAGATAATGTTTCTAAATCAAATTTATCCATTAAATAATTGGTAATATAATGGTAAAATAAACTGTTTATGAAATTGATATCATTCAAAATCTAAGCATCTTGAAATTACAATTTAAAGGCGAATAAGATAAAAAGGCTTAATGTTAAAGACCTAATATTCTATTCAAACTTCTGTTTTCGTCGTTATTGCTACATCTATTACATCTATTCTTTTATATACAAGTGTCGTCCCAAAAGTAATACCCACTATTGTAATATATTCAATAGTCATTCCAAAAATAATGCCAATGTTTTATGTTTGAGGATCATCATAACAATAATGCTTCTTATACTTATAATGTTTTTTTTGAAAAGCTACGATGACGGGATTGGTACAATTAAAACAAGCGACGTTTCGTGCTCCAGAATGTATTACATAGACAACACCATTCTCTTTCCAACTGAACGACGTGTTTCATTTTTGTATCTGAATTGCACTTTGTTATTCACATCTCTGTCGCCACTCTGAAAGCATCAAACACATTTCCTAACTGTGCTGACATCAATTGCATCAGATGCCTAAACGTTCAACAGCTGCAGGTGAATGTTGATCGGTTTAAATTTTTCTGCGTGGAGGAATTCAATAACGTGTATCTGCCTCTGACACACGTTATTTTCTTAGTGTCTCACACCATCAATACCTGCAACATAGCGATGGAAATTTCAGGTTATGAAAGCATAAGTTAAGTCATCATTAAAATCCAATTTGCAATCCCCCCTGATCCATTCGAGTGGAATAGAAAATAGGAGGCATTATTTTTTAAACGTCCCTCGTATAGAAAATTCAGTCTCTCGCTCTCTCTGTCTATGGCATATATTTGTTCTCTATGAGTACCCATATTATTTTAAGTTAGGGCAGCGAGGTTAAGGCATTGGGAAAAGCTTGGTCTTTGGATACGTAGTACACGAGTTCAAATCTCAGTGAAAACCATTGCATTTATTTTCAGCTGTCTCGGGCAGGTGAGGCTCGTTAACTGGGAGAGTAACTCATCTAGGTGAAGAGTAACACTGATTACAAAAGCACAGGGATGAGCATATAAAAAATAGCCTTGTGATAATCTTGGGTTGGTGCTCGACCAAGTAAATATCATATTATTTCAAGTTACACCATTCAAATTTTCTATGAGCAGAAATTGATAGTTAAACAAGTCAACCATTACTTTTTAATACTCCTGCCCCCAATTGTTCTCACTTTTTCACTCAAAAAGGCACCTAAACAACCGTTAACCACCATGAAAATCCACACAATGGTGTAAAGAACATCGATGATTAATATGAGTGTCTGATTGTGGAGATGCACTGCACGATTTGGAAGTTATGGTCTAATCTTGGCCGAATGTTTCCTTCGTTCGAAATTCCTTTATTGTTTTTTCTCACTTACGAATTTGTTTTCCTTTTGACAATTTACAGAATAATAGCCACTTTTTCAATGATCATTTTTAAGGGCTTAACCTTGGATGCTGCAGCGTCGGAAATAGTTAGTAGTTTTCCTCATTTTTGACCTCACTCTCGTTCACAATATTTTAGCAGATGTTGCTTTTGAACCAGACAATTTGTGTAGGGGTTCTATACATTGGTTTATACAAACTATAAATTATTTATTTACCTATGAATAGTTCAAGACAAATCTTGATTGATTCGGAAATAGTTGAGACTACTTAACATATATTCTGCATTGGGTAAGTGTAGAATGTAGGGTCATTTTTGTTTCGCACAAAAGTGGTCCCAATTTGGAAAATTATAAAAAAGCAATGATCTTTTATATTAGAAATGGCAAAAATAGAGTCCAGTAGAAAAATTATTTTAGTAGTATCAGCAATATTAATCCCAAGCAAATAATAGTGGTAATAATAAGAATAATACCAATAATCTGGAGGGTCGGATGAGACTTATTGTCACTTAGCCTTCAAATTTGATAAAGACTGCCGTGTGTTTATTCATTGATAATTATTGTCACCACGCTCCCAAGATTAAAGGCTAAAACGCGTAGCCTGCACTGGTCTCGCACCATTACTTGTATCTTAAATTCTCTACCAGAAATTTGCTGGGCTGCACAAAATTCTATGCTATACACAAATGTCTTTTATTTTTTGCCCTCAATCGTTAAACTCTATCCATACAAACTTTATTTCAAATAATCGAGTAGAATAATAATTATAAACAGTTCGTTTTGTTAATTACGGTACTTAATGAATTAATGAATTTAATGAAATTAAAAGGATAATTTGTTAAATTATTTTTAACTAGCATACATACTAGATTGTATTAGTTTGTTTTCTTAATTAATGTATAAAATTTAGTTTGAAATGTAATATATTAGAAAAATAACACAATATATAAAGGTAAATTATTAAATTATATTAAAAAAAAAGGTTATTTTTAACGGGCATGTACACAAGTAACAGAATACTAAACACATATAAGGCATTTTGGAAATAAAAAATAATAATATAAAATGATGAAGAAAAAAAGTTTTTATATATATACGTATATGGTCTGTCGTAAGACGGAAACTTTCAGCGAGCAATTTTGACGCTCTGTCCAGGCATTAAACATTTTATTAAACAAAAATAATGAAACAGACAAACGTTGTTGATTTTCTACACAAACATTTTTCAACATGAATGCTTCATAACACAGATGTTTACCTTATAGGCTACGATGAATTGGCAGACCAACGATCCATTAGGATTAACTACATCTGTACAAATTTATATGTACATTGACTCACACATAGGCACCACTCATATATATACACACACAAATATTTATTTCTTCACCCTCTCTCTTTCTCTCTCACTCTCATATATATATATATATATATATAAAGAGAGAGTCAAAAAATTATCAAATGAAATGTATGTGTATGCATTTATATATTTACAGTTTTGAAGAAGTTACAGATATCACTAAAGGAAAACAATCATTTTGTTTTTAACAAGTTGTATGAAAGTTAGATTTGAATGTGTGTCTAAATATGTGTGTCAGCTCATACATATATATATATATATATATATAAAAAGAAAAAAATTAAATATTTTTTAAATTCTTACCTTCTCCTACCATCAATTACGATTGACGTAAATACATTTATAAACACACACACAAACACACACACACACAAACAAAAACACACACACACACACATATATATGTATATGTATGTATATACGTATATCTTGTAGAACATAATGCCAAACAGCTGTTTCGATCTGGTTGGATTTCATCATATAGATAATGATAATAATAATAATAGAAATAATAATAATAATAATAATAATAATAATAATAATAATAACAATAATAATAAGTTGCAAAACCTGTGTAAATTCTAATAATATTTTTAAGAGTGTCTTAAGTTTTTTTTAAACTTACTCAATATTAAATTCTCTTAAAAATTTGACTCTTTTTAAAAACAAAATGCAATAGATAAAGTGACAATTTGAACACTTAAAGTTTTACACCACTATGTTTAAAAAAAAATATTCTACCGTTGCGAAGGGAGTTAATTTGTTTCGCTCTAATTAATGTTTGCGATAATGATTGTTAGATGTGATGCTGTATGTACGTAATACATGATATAATAATAGGCTTCAACTTCTCGCCCACAACCAGAAGCAGAACCGCTGACAGATTAATATACAGATTAATATACAGATAATAATAATAATAATAATAATAATAATAATGATGATGATGATGATGATCTTGATGATGATCATGATGATGATCATGATGATAATTGGATAACATTGGAAGGACCACATTAATACAAAAAGATAAAAAGAAAGGGAAGAAACAAAATTACCGACCAATAACTTGTCAATAAATGATGTGAAAATACTTACCGCCCAGATTAGTGAAAAAATTCAATACTCCCTAAAAAGACTAAAATTGCTGACATATGACACAGTGCCACAGTCTTGGATTATTGAATGCCAGAAAATCTTTAAAATCCTCAGTATACGAATAAAATTTCTTGAGTAAGCAATGAAACAATGGAGACTATACCTACACTGGAAGGACACCACCTTGCAGAAATTAACATACAGCTGGGCATTTTCCAAGGAGATTCTTTGTCACCCTTACTCTTCATCATCGCAATGATACCATTCACAATGGTTCTAAGGAAATGTAATACCGGATACAACTTTCCGAAGAGGGTGAAAAAGTAAACCACCTGCTACACATAGATGACATTAAATCATTTGAAAAAATAAAAATGAACTGGAATCTTTAACAAACGCAACAACAATATTTAGCCAGGACATAGGAATGGGATTTGGGATAGAAAAGTGTGCAATGCTCAACATAAATCTAGGAAAAAACTGTAAAATCAGATGGAATAAATTTACCGGATAAGGAAACCATACGAGAATTCAATAAATAAGATAATTATTGATATCTTGGAATCCTTGAAGCTGAACCTTATCAAAGGAACAAACACCATTGGTCAGATACTCTGAACCCTTTTTAGGATGGACAAAAGAAGAATTAAAATACCTAGACAAAAGTACAAGGAAACTAATCACCAGGCACTAGAGACTACATCCGAAAGATGATGAAGTCATGCTCTATGTAAAAAGAAAGCATGGAGGACGTGGCCTTTTAAATATCGAAGACACTGTGACCAAAGCACAAACACAACTAAAGAAATACACCCAAGAAGACCCAGAAAGAATAATCAAAGCGGCAAATTCTAGCGAACAAAAATAAAAAATAAAACTGAATCCAACAGAAAATAGGAAACTAAAATAGGAAACAAAGCCACTACATGCAGAATTCCTTAGACAGATTAAAGACGTTGAACACTTCAACACATGGACATGGCTTCAGAAAGAATAGCTAAGCAGAGAAACCGAATCACTACTAATTGCTGCACATATATATGCGAATGACCAGAGAATTGCTATAAATAAAACTATACGCAATTAACCTAAACAAGGGAATAAACACGTGAACTGTGGCCCTGGTGAGATACTCTGGATCGTATCTGGGGTGGAAAAAGAAGAGCTAAGGAACCTGGACCTAACGACTAGAAAGCTAATGACAATGCACAAGGCACTACTTCTCAAGAACAATGTAGACAGAATATGCATAAAAAAGGGAGGGGAAAAAAGACTCCAAATATCAAAGAAACGGGAACCAGTGCATTAAAACAACTAGTAAAGTACATCAAATAATACGGGAAGATTAATCACAGCCACAAGGACCAATTTTCAAAAAGTAGAAGAGACACAAATAAATCAAAGACAAAGCAGGAAACAAAGAGAAAAAAAAATCACTTGATGGAGATTTCTTGAGACAAAATAAAGACATGGCACATGTAAAGATCTAGACATGCTTCAGTAAAGGAAACTTCACAAAAAAAAACTGAATCCCTGCTGACTACTTCACAGGACGGTGCACTCTGTACTAACTGTATAAAAGAAAAGGACGACAGAAGTCAAGTAAACAGCAAATTCAGGTTGGACAGACAACGGGATAAGAGAGTCACATATAGTAGTATTTCACAAACCTGATGCTGTGCAGGAAAACAAAACCCATAAAATCCTATGTGACTTCGAAATACAGACTGACAAAAAATCCAAGCAAGAAAAGCGAACCTGATTACCACCAACAATAAAGAAAAAATATGCTAAATAGTGAACTTTGCTGTGCTGGCTGACCACAGAGCGAAAATGAAAGTAACAGAAAATTAGCGAATAACAAGAGCTAACCAAGTAGTAAAAGAAGACCTAGAACATAAAAACTTCAGTGATACCAAATGTCATGAGCCCTCCTCCACACCTTCCTGCTTCTT
This sequence comes from Xipholeptos notoides, assembly GCA_036873565.1. Taxonomy (NCBI): domain Eukaryota; kingdom Metazoa; phylum Mollusca; class Cephalopoda; family Idiosepiidae; genus Xipholeptos; species Xipholeptos notoides. Next base: position 4,142 of record JAYKTE010330426.1, on the reverse strand, counting down.
TTTTCTTCTTTTTTCTTATTCTCTTTTCAATTCTGCTTCTGCTTCCCATCTTCATTTCCCCCTTTTTCTACTCTGCTTATTTTCCCTCTCTTTCTTCTTCGTCTTCTTATTCTTTTTTCAAATTTGTCTTCTCTTTCTACGCTTCTGCTTCCCTTCTTTTTTCTCCTTTTCCTACTTTTCTTCCTGTTTTCTATTCTTCTTCTACTCCCCTCCCCATCTCTTTTTTTCATTCTGTTCTTATTACTTTCTTTCTTCGTATCCACTTTTTCTTTATTTCTTTTTTTCCCAAATTTTGTAAGTTTTTTCTTTTTACATTTTTTTTTCTTTAATATTTTTACTATTTACTCTGCTTGTTTCATTCTTTTTCTTTATTTTCTTTCTTTCCCATCTTTTACCCTCTCTTCATCCTTCTCGTTCTCTTTCTCTCTCTCTCTCTCTCTCCCTCTTTTTCTTTATTCTATTATTCCCCTCTTTCCCCCTATGTCCTTGAATCATTTATGTTTATATATCTGTTCAGCGAGCCGAATAGAAAGCAGTTATGTTCGCTGACATCTTCAGCGACATTTTGACTTTATTAAATTACCACCCATGAAGGGAAGGAAGGATTCGCCTTTTTAGCAAAGGCAAAACAAAACAAAAATATGACAAATAGATATAAAAAGAAAAAAATTTAAGCTGATAGAAAGAAGTAAAAAAAAAACAAAAAAAAACAAAGTTAAAGTCAAACCCCCATAAAAAACCCAAAAAAGAATGAATATATAAATAAAGCAATGATCGTTTAGATTGTTTTTCTTATGTTTTTCCCGCTCTTTCTCGGTATCTTTAAAAATCAAATTATTTCATTGATGCATTTAGAATATTTCTGAATGTTCTAGACATAATGACGAAATGGGATCCATGTCCTGAATTAGTTACAATGTATATATATATTTCCATACAAATGTATTTAATATAATATGTAATAAGTAATATACGTAAAGTTAAATATTTTTCAAAATAGTATTCAAAATTATTAATACATTTTTTTTGAATTTTTTTTTTTGATTTCTTTTTCTGGGGTATGCTAAAGGAGAAAGTGTATTCAACAAAAATCACAGATTCAATACACTTGACTCAACGAATAAAGAGTGAATGTATAAAAATTGATGGCAATGCAGATTTATTGCATCGAGTTCATGCAAATTTTGTGAAACGCATTGACATTTGCATTGCAAATGATGGCGCTCATATTGAAGATGTTATTTGAATAAAATAAATAGTGAAAATAAAACTTAATTTTAATTATATACCCAAAAATATTCAACTATCCTATGTGTTCAGGCTTTATGGACAACCTGTAGTTTGGTAGAGACTGTTCCACCCCCACCCCACACATACACACACATTCTCATTTTTATAGATATGCAGATAACGTTAAATTTCATAACAACAGTGTCATTATCTGTGAACAAATATTTCCAAAACGTAATAATGGCGAAAACGAAATGAGATCAAGGCCTTTTTTTTTTATATAGAAAACTAATTTGATTAGAAGTAATAAGTTGTTCATATTTTGTTAATTGGTATGTTCAGAAACAGTTTTGTTTTGTTTTGTGTTTAACGGCATATCAACCATTTTGGGTCATTTAATGCCGAGAACGATCATTTTTGGTAAACGTTAGTTTTTGTACACACGTAGTTTTTTTTTTAATGACACAAATTACACTATTTGACCCATAGCTGGAGGGAATGTGGAGATACATACCTTTCCCAACAGTATTAGTACGGATATGAATACAAACGGAACAACTGGGATTCGAGCTCGCGTACAACGATTCCGAGGTCCGACTGCTTACCGATTGGCCCAAATCGACTTCCCCATAGTGTTTGTAGATTTGTTATGGTGAACTTACCCATCCTCATAATAATGAACTATTGTAAAATAATGACTGCGATTATTATTTTTGAGAAGGTAGTATGATTGGTGACGTCACATATTCGAGAATATTCTTGGGCTTATGAAAAGTGATGATTTGTTCTGACAACCTCAGGCAGAAGGCATCGACTCCGGAGAGAAGAGTTACAACCCGTCAGAAGGTGATAGGGCCCAGAACAGTTAAGGTCAGCCGTACACAAGTGACACTCAGCGAGAGTGAACTTTTAAAAATATAGATACTCACTGATCAAGTGAGCCAAGCTAAAAAAAAAACAACGTGTGTGACTTTAAACACCCTGAGCTAAAACAGAGAATTAAAAATAAAACGTACATTTTTCTCTTTTAAATAATATTTTGTGTTTCGACTGATTTCTTTGAGGACTAATTTTTTCATTTAATTAAAACAACGTTGATTTTGGTCCTATGGTACACTATTCTCTCTCTATGAATACAAGACTATATAGAAACTGGCGTGAGAAATGAGAAGATTTATCTATATATTAAATTATAGCGCCTGCCGTTCAAGTGAATTGTTTTTGTCTTTTTTAACTACATAAAAACTATTAAAATCCATTATTTCTTAACAACTTTGGGTTTTACCAGAAAGATAAAACCCTAAATTTTATAGAAGATAAAAAGCGACTATAAAGGGAGGTAATTCGTTTCGCTCTAATTACTTTGTAAGATGATGATGTTTGTTTTTTTTACACTGGACACGTAAATTGTTAAACAGATTCCAGGACTCTTTGGAATTTTGAAGGTTAACAGATCATTAACGATCAGAGGGGTAAGCGGAAAATCTTACGACCGCCCCTGGCGGCAAAATCAATTGTTACGCCAGTGTACCTTTACATCCGGGCTTGTCGGCAAAACGCCTGAATTCGGGGTAGACCGTTGGGCCTTCTTTTTTACTAAAGATGCCGACGCCCTTGGATTTGGCAATTGAATCGAATATTTCTTTCGGCATGAACTGGACCATTTTGCTGACGGTGAGGGCAGCCTGGAGGGAAAGAAAAATTAAAAATAAACAAATAAATAAAATAAGAAATGTTTTGAGATAAAGAAATTGTTTTTTTTTGTGTTGTTGTTTTATAGCATATCACCCTTTTTAGGTAATCTAATACCAGGTACTGTATCTTGCGCCGGGACGCGGAAATACCCAGATTAGTGTATGGGGGCGCAGTTTAACCAACGGGTAGATGCACCCTTAGTCTTTGGTAAGACAGATGGAAAAACTCTGAAGTAAAACCTGAAGTCTGTTGTTCATGTAATCCGTGGCAATCACTTGCACCGACTGTGTGTTATCAGCAGTTCCAAGAAGTGTGGATGGTGCTGCACAAGCCTTCACCACTATAAACAAATCTCTGTGCAGGCCGTCTGACGCCCTTACATGGGTTGATGACACCTTCCTTCGTCTCTCGCGACGGATGGATGCCATGATCATCATGAGTGCAAAGATTAGACCAATCTATTAAATACGGAGAGAGATCAACCAATCACAGATGGCGCTGAACAAAAATCTCTTTATTTAAACTCATCCAAAGACTGACCAATTAACACTTACTAAAACTCTATGATGAATAGGATTATAACTCTATACTTATTATTACTGTTGCTGCTAAAATATTCGTTGGATTTATGACCATTTTGATTAATCCCTTTCTCTTTTTAATACAGGGACCAATTTATCTAAAATAAAGTAGCCCTTGAACCAATGTTTATCAATATATAAAACCTGGAAAATGAAAAATAAAAGCAGTTGAAGGCAAGATGTTTATTGAAATTGTGCTTCAAATCAATCATTCAGACCTACTATTACAATTGGTCTGTGAACTGTTTAATATCAACTTAAATATTAAGTGGTATTCAGTATATGATATATACTTGCTTGAGAACCAAACCTATTTAGGCACTAGGCCAGTTTTATGTGTTCATTACATTTCCAGACTTTTTTGGAATCAGTGTTGTCCTTCGCCTAGATGAGTTACTCATTGAGTTGATGGGCCTCACCTACTCAGGTTTTAGGAATCAGTGTTTTCTTTAAATCTAGATGAGTTATTCCTCCAAGTTAACAAGCCTCATTTGACTGAGGAAGCTGAAAGTGAATGTGATGGCTTTAACTGGGATTTGTTCTCTAATAATACTACTTCAGGCAGTCCGACTTCAGAATCGTAGTACGCGAGTTCGAATCCCAGTCCTTCCGTTTGCGTTCATATTCAGACTAATA
>JAYKTE010330315.1:0-11116 GCA_036873565.1 Xipholeptos notoides | reverse complement strand
GTATTTATAAGATGCGAATGGGTCACGAATGAATCTAGATAAATTAAGTAGAAAATAGCGAAAGACCAACCCCGAAGCTGCCCTCCCATCCCAAAAATTTTTTTGGCCTTGTGCCTAATTGTATATTTTTTAAAATATATAATAAATATTGTTCCCATATATGAAATGAACCTTGTCAAATTCAAGTACCTGAAGAAGGCCTAGAGGTTCATTTGCCAAAAACTTGTGAATATTATAATGATGAAGGTGAGAACAACAGTTCAAAAAACAGTTGTACAAATTATCAAGTCTCATCTCAAGGATTGTAAAGGTAACAATGATAAGAGGTATACATGGTACACCAGATGATGACTATATATGGTAAACCAGATACTAGGTATAAAAGGTGCACCAGATGGTAGGTATACATGGTCCACTATATGGTGCATACATATTTAGTAGTAGGTATACATTTTATATCAAACAGTGGATATAGTATTTATCAGATAATTGGTATACATGAAATATCAGATAGTAGGTATATTTAGTGTATCAGACTGAGAGTATATGATATCTACTTGGTCGAGCACCAAACCAAGTTAGGCACAAGGCCAGTTTTATGTGCTCACATATTCCTGCGCTCTTTGTAATCAGTGTTACCCTTTACCTAGATGAGCTACTCGCATTGAGTTGACGGGTCTCATCCACGGAGGTTTTTGGAATCAGTGCTATCCTTACACCTTGATGAGTTACTTTACCAAGTTAATGAGCCTCATCTGCCCGAGATAGCTGAAAGTGAGTGTAATGGTTTTGACTGGAATTTAAACTTGTGTAATATGATTCCAGAGTCCAAGCCTTTACCAGACTGAGAGTATATGGAATATCAAATATTGTGTTTTAGTAGTATATAAGATAATGAGTATATATACTATTTCATATGATAATTATTGCATTGGTACATGATATATCAGATGGTGGGTATAAGTAATATATAAGATAATAGTCATCATGTGTATACATGGTATAGCAGTTATAATAGTGGGAATACTGTTATATTATATATTATGCTGTATACATTGTAGATTAGATATTGTATTTGTTGTATATAAAATAATGAGTATATAAGATCTATTATATAAAAGGCAGTCCATCTGTCTGTCATGTGAGAGATTTTTGTTCTGCATGCATACCCAAAATTTTTGAGCTAGGCTATTCAAATGTTCTATGGACATAAATCAATAGTAAACAAGGTCAACACATATTTATTTTTGCTTCAAGGTTACTTTGTGTTCCTACTCCTGGATTGTCCAATTTTTTGTACTTTTTGCCAAAAAAAGTACATAAACTGTTGATCATCACAAAAATTCACACACTCCTGTAAAAAAAAAAAAGGTTAATCAGTAGTCAATCGTAGAGATGCACTGCATTGTTTGGAAGTTATGGTCGAATCTTTACTAAACGCTTCCTTTGGTTTAAGTATTTTTATTGATTTTGCCCACTTACAAAGCTGTTTTCCTTCTGACAGTTTGCATGTTTATAGATATTTCTAGTGCACATTTGGTGGTTTACTTATTTTTTTGGATATACCAAAGATTTTCTGAGTTGTATGCGCAATGATGGTCTATAGTGCTAGTGTATGGTAAAAAGTTTCTTTAATTTGATTACTAACTATTTATTTATATTCTTCAATGGAAACAGTCAAATACAGGAGAAAGTAGAATTGGTAGATGTAAAGTTGAGTAAGAGCTATTGATAATGATTATGATGATTAAGATAATGTAGATGATGTAGATGATGATGCTTATAGAGATGATGATGATGCTAATAGAGATGATGATGATGATGTAGATGACGATGTAGAAAGAGAGGAAATAGTTGAAGGAGAAAGCACATTAATCCAGATAATGTCAAGTGGATTTTCTACTTTCCTGATTTTTTCAGGATTATTTCAAATGGATCTGGTAAAAAACAAAAAACATAAAAATAAATACATTTGTTTAAATGTTACGTATATAATATTTCCTAAGTATTTTGCTTTTTTAAATCATTTTTTTTTTTTTCTTATTTTTTACTTTGCATCTATATTGCTAAGAGATACTACTAAAAATCGAACAGCTACAGTTTCATTTTGTTACTTGAGACCTGAATAAATCAAGCAGGTAGAACATAAAATAAAAAGCTTATGAGAAAAAAAAGGTGTGACAGGTGAGAAAGAGACTAATTCCAGGTTCCTTTTCTAGATATATTGATAAAAATGTCTTAATGTTAATTCCAATAAGTGAAAATTTGTACTGTTCACACACTTTTTGTAACTAAGATGAAATATAAATTTCAAATTTAAATTTCAGATCTTTCTATGATCAAAAGAATTCACTCCCTTTTTATAACTAAGATGAAATATAAATTTAAATTTCAAATCTTTCTATTATTAAAAGAATTAATTTCACTTTCTTTCTGTAACTAAGATGAAATATAAATTATAAATTTAAATTTCAAATCTTTCTATTATTAAAAGAATTCATTTCACTTTCTTTCTGTAACTAAGATGAAATATAAATTGTAAATTTAAATTTAAAATCTTTCTATTATTAAAAGAATTCATTTCACTTTCTTTTTATAACTAACTGAATACATCATACATGTGAAATTTTATTTGTAATTTTGGCCTAGGCAAAAAAATTACTAATAAAATTTCACATCTATGATGTGGCACCACTAAAACTATTTTCAAGGTTACAAATTACTCAACCATATCTGGAAATTCATCTTTTTTTCTATTTTACCAATGTTTGATTAACTTAAAATCCTAAATATTTAGACACAAAACAAAAAACTGAAAGAAAAATGAACACTGACTGCAGGTGAATACTAAGGTTGCACTTCATTGATTTGAAGAATTAATATGCTTTGATGAAATTCTTGTACTGGTTATACTAATTTATATAATTATTTAATGTTAATTATTTATATTAACTAATACTGGTTATACTAAAAAGAGAAGCAACATTATCATTATTCACACACTTAAGGAGAAGTCTACTTGGGACAGTGGCTAGGCTGCCGAACTTTGAAATCGTAATATGTGAATTTGAATCACAATCATTCCGTTTACGTTCACATTCTAATACCCTTGGGAAAGGTATGAATCATGAAATTGTCCCAAGCCATGGATTGAAAAGTGCATATTGTGTTATTCCAAAAACTATTTATGGACACTAATAATGTTTATCAGAAATGATTATTCTCTGCATTAAATTACCTAAAAAAGTTGATATGCCATAAAACAAAATAAACAAATCATACTGTTCAAGTATCAACTCTCATTCTTATTGTAACATGCACAACATTTTGAGCAATGCCTGCTTTGGCTTCCTCAGATATTAATCCAACTGGGAACCCCTATGTCAAACCCTGGAACAATAAAGACAAAGATACGACTAGAAGTCTAAATAATCTGAAAAAAAAAAATCAAATTTCACAATGTTTCAGCTGATGTACCCTTTTTCATTACTTGATAAGGACATTGATGAATTAATTGAGTTAACAAAAACTTGAAATAAGGATATTTGTTCAAAATGTCATCACCAGATCATATATATATATATATATATATGTTTTTTAAACATGTTTCATTTAACATTAACGACGTGTATTGTAATTGTTCTTTAAAACAAATCCGTTCAATTTTTCGTATATTTCTTTTATTATCTCTCAAAATTTTTTTATATATTCCACATGTTGGAATGAATTTGTTTTAAAGAACAACGACAATACACGTTATTAATGTTTAATGAAACATGCTTAAAAAATGATTTGCTGCCAAAATATACATATATATATATGATATATAGTTGGTTGAGCACCAAACCAAGTTATGCATTAGACCAGTTTTATGTTTTCATTCTTTTTGTAATCAGTGTTGCTCTTCACCTGGATGAGTTACTCTCATTTAGTTGACAGGCCTCATCAATCCATATTTTTGGAATCAGTATTATTCTTACACCTCGAGGAGTTACTTTCAAGTTAACAAGCTTCATACTGCACTAGAGCTGAAAGTTAATAGAACAGATTTGACTAGTATTTGAACTCATATAATACAATTCTAGAGTCAATACTTTTACCAATGCTCTACTTTCACTGAATGAATATATATCAATTCCAAACTCATTCAAGAATAAAGACAAATATTAGAATAGAGGTCCAAATAATATAATCAAATTCATCTCATTATCGTCACATTTCCAACATTTCAGTTAATGTGCTCTTTTTCGGGTATGACTTGGGAAAGTCGTTGATGATATATACATGGTTGTGCACCAAACCAAATTAGGCTCATTGCCCGTTTTATGTGCTCATCATATTCTGGGTTCTTTTCTAATAAGTGCTGCCTTATATCTAGTTGAGTTACTCTTATTGAATTGATAGACCTGATCTACCCGGGTTTTCGGAATCAGTGTTATCCTTACACCTCTGAGATAATGAAACTCACTTGCCCAAGGTAACTGAAAGTGAATATAATGGCTTTGAGTAGGATTTGAACTTGTATAATATAATTTCTGAGTCCAAGCTTTTACCAATGCATCATCTTTGCCGCCAAAAGGTCGTTGATGCATTAATTTAGTGAAACTTGAAATTAGAATATTCGTTAAAAAGGTCATCATCAGGCAAAAATTAGAATAAAAAATAAATACAATTAAACCAAACCAGATGTTGAAAACAAATAAAAAAAACATTTTTTTAATGATCCATCTCATTGCTATTGGAAAGTGATGGAGAAATAAAGACTGATATTAATTTACTTAGAAGCAGCGATTGGTTGGTAGATTCGTTAAAATTCTTTGAGAACCACTTTTCTGTATCAAATTAAAATTCTTCTTTCTCTCAGAATTTCTTTTAAGAGAAAAAAAAAAGAAGATCCCTGCCTTGTTTGGTTCTTTCTTCCAACAATCAATTGCCAACAATCAATTGCCAATCAATGCAACTGGTTTTAAAAGACTCTTTATAGCTCTCCTATTGAGTTTTTAAAAAGTGGTTTCAAGTTCCTCTCTTTCTGACACTTAGCTAGAAAGTGTCTCGTCAAAAATGATTCCTTCTAATTTATTGCCTTTACTTATTTATTATATTTATTTATTTATTCGCTGTCTGGTGGCACATTTACTAAGAAAAAACTTCCCCCCCCCACTGCAAAATTTTTTTTAAAAAGACACAGTAAAAAAAACATTAAGAAAAAAAATAATTGAAGCAAGATGAGAGGTTTAAAAAAAAAACCCAATGAACCTGATTTTCTCAGACAACACATTACTGGCACTGATTGCTTGGTTTTTGTATTGTTTTCCAATATTATGGATCAATCTCAAATTCATTGATTCTAAACAAAGATCAATGATTTGATCCAAACTTTAAAATGAAACTGGGTTGCTTTTAATTTCTTTTTTATCTATTTTTTGGTCCCAGGTTGAGATAATGGAAGGTTAAAAAAGACAGATAATGACAGACAGAGAAAGCTATAGCAAAAGAAAACACTTATAATACAGTACAGACAAATAACCCAAATTTTCACAATCCTTAAGATGATGTTTTTCAGAATCCTTGGGATGAGGCTTGATAATTTGTATAACTATTTTTCAGACTGCTGTCCTTATCCTTATTGTTACCTTCACAATCCTTAAGATAAGACTTGATCATTTCTACATCTATTCTTTGGACTGTTGTTTTCATCCTTATCATTGTTACCTACCCTTGAGATAAGGCTTGAAAATTTGTACATCTATTTTTCAGACTGTTGTCCTCCACTTTATCATTGTTACCCTCACAACCCTTGAGATGAAGCTTGATGATTTAAACATCTATTTTTGGACTGTTATTTTCATGCTTATCATAGTTACCTACCCTTGAGATAAGGCTTGAAAATTTGTACGCTTATTTTTTGGAGTCTTTTCTTCTTTATCATTATTACCTTCCCAATCCTTTAGATGGGGCTTAATAATTTGTAGATCTATTTTGTGGGCTGTCGTCATCATGATAGAATACAAAACAAATATCAAAACACTACTGTGCATGCCCATCTAAAAATATCATAAATGTTGATAAAATAGTTATAATAAATAAATGGGATATAAAAGACAGTTGTAGGATTGAACGAACCTACTGACCTATCTAAAAAGAATCCCCCAAAACAGTAGAACAAAAATCCTACTATTCCCTAAAAGACAATAATAATTATTTGGTCTTTTACTTCTCTTGTTAGACTTCAGTTTGACACTAGAACTACTACCAATAATTCCTAAGCTCTCTCCCATTCCTTCTCTCTCTCTCTCTCTCTCTTTCTTTCTGACCATCAACAACTAGCTAGTGCCTCACTAACTTTCATCCACAGCACACATGTCTACAGTGGCAGACAACACATGAGATACTCAATGTGTAGACTAAATAAAATGTCTTTTTAAAGTTAACATTTGTGTTATTCCTTATTCAACCAACAAATACCACTATGACTACAAGTGTTACACAATCATATTTGTTTTAGGGAATTATGATCATGGCAAAAGTTTTTCTTGTATATGTACTGTTTATATAGCTTAGTTAGTATTACATCAGGCCTTTAAGATAAAAATAATGAAGGTAATCTGAGGTTTTGGGATTCAATATCTCATGCGGGCTACAAGATTTTGCTTTTATTTTTCAGAGTATGACACGATACGTACAAATAAAAAAATACTCATCAGTTATTATCAAATGTACTTCATTTATTTATTGTAGCATCTCTACTTAAGAAAAAGACAAATGATCAGGCAATATCTTTCTCAATTATTAAACTAACAAACACTTAACACAGTTTAAAAAAACAACATTATCCCTAGAGATTAATATCAGAATAATGCGAAAAAAATGATCAATTTATTGCATTGTTAATGATAATAATAAAAACTAGTGGAAGCAATGGAAATTCCAATGATAATTGTTTTTTTTAAAAAGAATGTTTTTTTAAACTTAGATAATAATAAACCCTCTTAACAACGTTTTTTTTTTTAACATTTCTTATTTTTAATTGATTCTGTAATTTTTAATTTCAATTGACTCTACAATTACAATTTTAATCAATTCAACAATTTTTCATATGAATTGATTCCTCAATTTTTATTTTTAATTAATTCTATGATTTTTTCATTTCAATTGACTCTACAATTTTTAATTTCAATTGATTCTATATATTTTTTTATTTCAATTGATTTTACAATTATAATCTTAATGGATTTCAGTTTTTAATTTGAATTGATTCTACAATTTTTAAAATTTCAATTAACTCTACAATTTTTAATTATAATCGATTCTACAATTCTTTTTATTTGAATTGATTTTACAATTATAATTAAAATTATAATGGATTTCACTTTTTAATTTCAATTGATTCTACACTTTAAGGGAATTTTATTTCTTTTAACCTTTCTAAAGAACTTTGTGTTCTGTTTTTTATTAATTGCTCTTTCTTCTACCTCTCTAAGTTTCAAGCTCAAAAAAGGCAAAAATCTTAAAGAATAAGAATAAAAGAAAATGATAAAAAACAACTTTGATGAATGTCTTTAAGCTGGTCATTTCTTCTTCCATTTTATTTCTTCTGTTTTCTCTGTAGACTCTTTTTATTCTTTTGGCCATTCTGAAAGGCCATTAGAATTCTTAACTTGCAAACATTGTCTTTTAGAAAAATCTAATTTCCTATGTTAACTACCAATCGGACAGGAAAATTAACAGACTTGATGGTTTTTAAAACGAGTGTTTCCATGATTGGTAGAACTGATGGTCTGGGACAAATGATCCTAGTTTGCCTAGTGAGAATTATCTTACTAATACATCATTGACCAAAGTCTTCTCTTTGATTTGTAGCCAACTGAACTTATACACCCACTACATTACAACCTGAAAGTTTTTTTTCTAATTTTAAGGCTTCAGCACTTAGTGAGTGTAATGATTTTTTGTTTTTGTCTTCTATGTGCGTACATTGGCTAATATACATTTTTGTTACCCCACCTTGTAAACTGACTTCTTAAGTCTTATCTTCAGGTTTTAAAACTAATATATATACGTATATATATATATATACTTATAAAACCATTGCATCCACTTTCAGCTGTCTTGGGCAGATGAGCCTCATTAACTCGGGAGAGTAACTCATCTAGATGAAGGGCAACACTGATTACAAAAGCCCAGGGATACAATGAGCACATAAAACTGGCCTTGTGCCTAACTTGGGTTGGTGCTCGACCAAGCATATGTATATATATACTCATAAATAAAGGCTGCATTTTATTTTTATTTTCATTATCATTTTTATCATATTTTATTTCATTTGATATATATTTTTAAATTTATTTTCTAACCATGTGTTTAATGTTTATTTTTAATTAATCAATTACCTATTCTTTTTCTTCTTCTTCTTCTTCTTTCTTACAATTTCTACTTAATATCATTCAGCTGCAGACTTTATATATTCAATATACTTATAAATATTTTAAATTTCATATATTTAGGCAGAATATCATTATTCAGACAAGTTTCATTGTCTATACATTATTATATTACATAATTGTTATATTATATATTATTATCATAAATTGTTAGAAAACAAGAAAAAATCCAATTAAAAATATTAAAAAGGAAAATTAAAATTCTTTTTAATGAAACTTGTTTGAATAACTTATAAATTTATATACATGTAGATACAACACATCTGTATATATACATACACACACATACACATATATATCTTAACATATACTCGTAAATATATACATATATATATTCATACATACACACCAATATATGTCAACATAATAGCTATACATATATATATACACACATATATAAATACATATTCATACACAAACTATATATATATATACATATATATGTATTAAATTTTCTATTTGGTGATTTAGTTAAAGTAGGAAAAAAAGTTGGTGCCCCGGTGTGGGCTTGGTTTTACTAAGAAAAACTTTCTTTTTCTAGACTTACAAAAAAAAAAGAAAAAAAGAGACCCTCATTGAAAAAAAAAAAAAACACACACACTTCACCCCCTACCAAAAAAAACAAACAAATAAAAACAAAGAAATAAATTTCCCACCCCACCCGACAAAAAAAAACCTCAGTCTCCTCCCAATATCAGTAAAAATAAAAAAAAACAACAAAACAACAAAAACCCTTTCCTTGTTCTTCTGTTTGCTCAATTAGTAAGTACCTCAGCGGCTGAGCTGCCGATTCCACATTAGCGTTATTTGATGAAAGAGCCTGCTTCTTCCACTACATGTTTAGCCAAATGATAAATGACTTTCAATGATCTTACTAGTCACAAGTGGGACTATAACTTTTAAACAACATTTTGTAAAAGATTAACTTGCTATCATAGTCTTTTTTTACACCCTAGACTCATTGCATTTTTTCCTTTAAAGATATATGTAAGTTTTTAGTGCAAATATTAACTGTGTAAGTGCAATAAAATATTATATAATATAAAATATTAGATAATGGCTAAAAATAGGTTTTATATAAGATTAACTTGCTTTCTTTTACATCCTAGACTCATCATTGCATTCAGTTTTATTATTTCTTTAAAGATATGTCAGTTTTTAGTATAAATATTAGCTGTTCTAAATGCAATAAAGAACTATACTAACAGTCGTCTGTACAAAGTTGTATTAAATGAAACAAAAAGTACTAAATATTCCATATTTACTAATAATGTTGACATATTTGTTTATCTTATAATGTGATAAATATTGTAAGGTGTACAGAGACTTTATGGACATACAAGAATTAAATCTATTTCAAGTTATAAAATGATCAAATAATTTTATGTAATGCAGCTGCTCAGGTTACGAACCAATTTTTCAAGTTTGACCCCTTAGCAGCCATTTTCTGGCTCGAAAGAAAATCAAGCTTCTTCCACAGGTCCAATTACCCATATATAAAATTTCAAGTCTCTAGACTAAAAATTGGAAAATTAGTTTGGTAGAGACCATTCCTCAGACACATACAAAGTCTATATATATATATATATATATACTAAAAGTATTGCTCAGCTTTACCTGAGCACCAGGGACTTGCTATTAAACCTAGTTGAGGAAACTATATGCAAATTTCACTGGTCTGCATCATTGTGCTATGCAAATTTCAGTGGTCTGAATGTTTTAATTCCGGCTTTTGTGTTCATTTTGATCGGTGTGTTTTTGTAATTTCAAATTTTGACCCCTTGGCAGTTATTTATCCAGCTTGAAACCAATTAAAAAGTGTTCTCCAGGTTTGAAGACCTAATATATCAAATTTCAAGTCTATAGACCAAAATTAGCAGGGTAGTTTGGCAAAGACTGTCATAGTTTAATTTTTCAACTTTGATCCTTAAGCAGCTAAATTTTTGGATCAAAACTGATTAAAAAGCTTTCCCCAGGTCTGAATATTCTATATATCAAATTTCAAGTCTGTAGACCAAATATTAGCCCAGGAGTTGGGTAGAGACCGGTCAAGTCCTTATACACACACATTTTCCCTTTTATAAATATACAGATTAGATACATTAGTCCGTTTAATTTTTTTGTGTGTGATGCACATATTTCTTATATAAACATCTATATTTATATCTGTATATATAAATAGATAGATATAGATATTTTTCTGTATATTAATCCAGATTCACAAATGGATCACCTTGTTCATCGCTGGCAAAAGTACATTGAAAATGGTGGTGACTATGTTGAAAAATAAATTCTGGAGTACAAAAGGTATCTCATTTTAATAGTACCACTAGTGTCTTTGTAGCTCTTCAGTTCCAAAATCAATGCCTCCTATGCAAAAGTTGATTCAGAATGGAGGCGACTATATAGTAAAATAAATTCTGGAGCACAAAATGTTGTTGTTTTAATGGCACCACTCTAGTATTTGAACCTTGTAAATTTATAAGAGAGAAAGAGAAAGAGGAAAAAGACAGAGAGAGAAAGAGAAAGAGGAGAAAGACAGAGAGAGAAAGAGAAAGAGGAAAAAGACAGAAAGAGAAAGAGGAAAAAGACAGAGAGAGAAAGAGAAAGAGGAAAAAGACAGAGAGAGAAAGAGAAAGAGGAAAAAGACAGAGAGAGAAAGAGAAAGAGGAAAA
>JAYKTE010330204.1:0-11117 GCA_036873565.1 Xipholeptos notoides | reverse complement strand
TGGCGACTTAGTGAAAACTGCAAAAGATGACACGGCCGATATTTCGGCCCTCTGCTGTGGTTTTGTAATAGAATGGTTCGGAATGGTTTTGCTTGCCAATTTTGCTAACTATGTATCTTCTATTTCGCTAGTTACAGCTTTTTTAAAAAGCCTTTTTACGTCAGGGTCCAAAGGGTTAAAAATATATAAAAATTAAAAACTAAGCCCCCTCCCTACTTGGTCAAGCTGGCTTTTCAAATCGATTTTTGGTCCTAATTTTTAAAGATAGATTAATGGATTTATGAATAGACCACAACAAAAATGAAAGAAAACCAAACAAAACAGTTAACGAATAAAATGAAAAATGAACCAATAAAACGAACAATTTATTCTTTTTCGATTGTAGTCGGAAAATTTTGAAAATAGAAGCGGAAATTTATTTTTAACTTATTGTAATTTCTTTTGAAGGAAATCAATTCATTATGATTCAATTTAAGTTTTCTGCGAGTTTTTTAGTTTGTTTTTAAAAAACTCCAAAACATTGTTTAACATTTGAGTAAACATTGCAAAAAAAGAAACAAAAAGAAAAAAACGAAACAAATAACAGTAAAAAAACACAAATGAAAATAATTATTTTGAATTTACTTTAGCAGCTTCTATTTAAATTTTCAACAGAAAAAAAAAATTTAATAAAGTAATAAAAAGTATGCCACTTCAAATTTGTTGATTTAATTGCTTTCCACCATAATTAGGACACAAAATTATTCAATTTCCGCAAAATAAGGTTAGTTATTTTGATGTTAAAGATAATAGTAAATAAATACAACAAAAGCCACAGCCACACCACCACTCACTTACACCAGTCACATTTTATTGAAAATGATGTGAAAAAGAAGAAAACAGAAGTCCGCGAACTCTCGAAAAGTGAAACCACAAATAACTGTAAATGATGGCGGCAAACGATCAATGGGTTTATCGTGGAGAAGGGAATATAAATATCGTTCTTGCCGATACAAAGGTAAGACTAGAAATATTTCGTTTTTGTTATCACTTAAAAGTTAATGATTATAAAATATAATGTTTAAAACAGTTTGTTTGTAACTAGAAGTATTTTTTCGACGAGTTGGGTAGATTTTTTTGTTGCGTGCGTGAAATTTCTTTCTAAAGCAATTGCCAAAATTTTATATTTTTGACACTTTGAAAAATACCAAAATTTAGAAACGGAACTCTTTAAATTGTTAAAAAAAAGTCCCTTTTGAATTAGTAGAATTGTTTTTCTATTATGATTAACCTTGCCAATTATTATTTAAATCGTGCAATTTATTAAAATCATATTATTTCGGTGTTTTTTTTTTCATAAAACAACAAACCGTTTAGTTTCGTTTGCGCGAGTCATTTAACGGGATTTTTTGGTGGATGGATTAATCATTCTTAAAAGTTAAATTATTTTAAACCCTTGCAGAGTTATATAAATCATAGAATTACTTTTAAAAAAAATTTAGTTTCTATAAATTAACTAACCACCGCTCTTAGTGTGTCATAATGCGTTATTTTAGAATTCTCGGTTTAAACCTCATTCTTTTCAGTGTGTGATTATTGTGTACTTTGCCGACTTCGTTGTTTCTGGTCTAATTTAATTTTATTCAACATTTTAAAATAACCACTAAGTTAATTTTTGTACTAATTTTACCAGAGAAATGTTTTTCTTGCAATTATGTTTTGAAACAAATGAGCAAAGACTACAAACAATTAGTGGTTGGTATTGTGATGGAGGAGAGTTGGAATTGGAACATAAATTCACGCACCACCATCCACCACATGAATCACGATTACACAAATGGTTAGTTTTAATCTTTATTAATTCCTGACTATTTAATCAATTTGACATTTTTTTACGTTTTACAATTTTACGTATTTAAAAAAAAAATATATTATTTAACTTAAAGGGTTACGAAAATCCCGGTTGTAAAAATACCGCCTCGTTTGAAATAAATGGCAACGAATGCGGTTTTTGTTTCTACTACGCAATGAATGCCCTGTTGTTGGACACGTGTTCCCTATAATGAAATAGGAATTCAATGTGTTTGTCTTGTTATGGGGTCGTTTCCTTTGTATTTTTAAAACTCAACTACCAATAAGGAAAAAAAACGAAAACAAAACTCCAGTTTTTTTTCTCTATGTTTATTTTAACACTTTGGACCCTGACTTAGCAAAACTAACTAGTCAACCAGAACCGTTCTATAAGTGGACCGTGGGGTGGGAGTGCCGATCAGCCGTGACGTATTTTTCCTTGGGTCATATAAGCCGATATATCGGCCTTTTAAGGTTAGGGTTAAATTCGTTTGCCCTCCCTGCCGGTGGCGAGGTGCCTTGCCTTTCTTTCTTTGTCTGTTCTCGTCAACCAACCTAACGTCTCTTATCAGAAATATTGATTGCCGATAATTAATTGTATGTTCATGTGAGGGTTGGAAAATAATAATTAACTTCCAAATACGTGTGATTTAAATTATAAATCCACGGCCACCGGGTGGGCCAGGGACCGGCGCGGACAGACAACCCTCTCTTTCCTCTAGTGGAAAAAAAAAGACGACAAAGTTTTTTCATCATCACCCTCAATTAACCTTTTGGGCCCTGACGTAAAAAGCGATAACTAGCGAAAAAGACTACATGTATTAATCAAAATTATCAGTTAGCTAATCAGAACAATTGGTTCCATTAGAGGACTGAGGGCCGATATATCGGCCTTTTAGGGTCAAAAGGATTAAGTTGCTTTTGGTTAGAATGGAATAATAACTTCACCAGACTTGACTCAATACCAAGTGCAAGAAGTTGTTGGGTTGGGCCATATTATCTATCATAAAGATATTTTTTTATTAGGTAAACATAAACAACTTTACTTATCATTGGGGGAAGTCAACTTGGGACAAATGGGTCAGGCAGGTGGCAGCAGTCAGACTTCAGAATCGTAGTAGTACACGATACGAGTTCGAATCCCACCCAGTCAGTCCTTGTACGTTTCCATTTCGACTCATACGCTTAACCCTTTGGTATGAATCCCCAATTTTACCTCCAGCTATGGTTTAAATAGTGGGCTTTGTGTTATTCCAGAAAACTACGCGTGGACACTGGACAAAAGAATGTTTATAAAAAAATAAAGATATTGTTCTCGGCATTAAATGACCTAAAACAAAACAAATTTACTTCTCATTCTGTAAACTTAAACTTCAAAGTTTATCATTTGAAAGTAACTTGTAAATAAAAAGCTCAATACTTGTAAACATTTGAATTTATTACAGAAAAATTTTCAATTTATTCTTTATGATTTTTTTTGGTAAGAATGTGGTTAGCATAAAGTATTTGTTGTTGGTGTCGTTGTTGATGTTGCAGTGTTGTGTTGTTCCACACGTTGTTGCACTCCACTGCTGCAGGCAGTGCCGTCATGCTATTGTAGTCTTTAAGATTGGAATGGCCGAAACAATGGATGGACAGAGACAGAACAGTAGTTACATTTCCCAACAACTAGTAACCAATAATGCAAGCATCAAACTTTCAAAAACAATAACAAAGCTCATGCTTGTTGTACAAATTCTATTACCAACTTTTTCTTTTTACTACTCATTATTGTTCGTTTATTTTACTTTAACTTTACCTACCGACGTAGACGCTCAAACAAATAATCTATAATTAATCGTTAAAAACTGGTAAGGTGTTTTATTTTGTCTTTTAATGGGATGATTTTCTCATTTTTTTTTTTTTAAACTTTTAATTTGGTTAAATTCTGAGATTAAATTTTAGGTATTTTTGACTCTATTCTTGTTAGTTAGTTCGCACTTGATTCAGGTCTGACTAGGATTATTGGCATATGGAAAGAAAGACACAGATACTCCTTTATCTATATTTATTAACAACCGAAAATGTATTTTTAATTTTACTATTCTATATAAAAAATTAGTGAATGTAGTCACCAACGCCAACTTTTCCAACTTAACACTCACTTTTCAAATGTTGATTTTTAGTTGTATTCTTACGGTTCAAGTTGAAATTACTGTTAGTCAAAACAAACAATAAAAATGGCCGCCACCATTGAAAGTCATAGTAAAAGTGGTTATTAAAAGTCTTGGTACCATGAAAACTATTTGTCAGCAACACTTTTAAATGTGATATTCATTCAAAATGGACCCTAGTACCCCTAAAGAGCAACATTTGATAGGTGAGTGTTGAGTTGGTGAACCAAGTGTTTAATTGCTGTTGTAGACTACTTTTACCAAAAATTTAATTAAACTCTGATTCGTTTAAAGAAAAAGATAAAAAAAATACTATTTTGATTTATTGAACTGGAAAGAAAGTGCGTAAAGTTTGCAACTAGAATTTTGGTGAAGTGATGGATGATTTAAAATTCAAAATTAGATCTTGAATCAGAAATTACCTTGGTTCATTGGTTAGCGATACTAAACCACCAAGCTTTTTAATGTCGTGTGTCGGGTACTAAAATCTCTAAGATCACTAATTAATTCTGATTCAGTAGTTGAAGTTGAACAAACAATAGTTGGCTGGAAACTTAACAACATGACATGACACTAGCGAAAGTGATTTGAGATAAAAAGCCTTTCTTTGGTCCAATCATGGTAGGTGTCCTAAATATCTACTGATAAAATTTTGGTTTTTACTGAAAAGGTCAGGAATACCTGATGTTTGAAGTGGAGAGTGGAGGCGCTAAAAAAGGCGTAGATTTATCTATAAAATGACGAATGCACCTAAATTTTAGAAATATTTCATTTTATTTTAAAAAAAATGTTCTTTCTGTTTTCTTCATTTTGTGTGTGAGCATATGTCCACTCTCTCCAGAGTGAGGTTGGAGCAGTGGGAAAAGCTTGGTCTTTGGATACGTATTGCACAAGTTCAAATCCCAGTGAAAGCCATTGCATTCACTTTCAGCTGTCTCGGGCAGATGAGGCTTGTTAACTCAGAACAGTGACTCATCTAGGTGAAGGACACCACTGATTACAAAAAGCCCAGGGATATAATGAGCACATAAAAATGACATTGTGCCTAACTTGGGTTGGTGCTCGACCAAGTATATATCATGTGTCCACTCTCTCCTGCCCACTCGGTATAAATGGTAAAAAGTTTAGATTTTAGAATTGTAAATCTGGTTAAATGGTTGGAGTGCCTGGATGATTATGTGATGGAGCAGTAGATAGGCAGTCGGACTTTGGAATCCTAATGCCTGAGTTTAAATCCCAGTCGTTCCGTTTACCTTCATATTTGTGGGCGAAGTACAATCGGCAGAGAATATGCAAATATCCAGAACGCTATAAAAAAGCTTCGGTTTTTGGCAAGAGGGGTGATTAATCTTTCGGCAGTCGATAGAGCAAGTGTGTGGTGCTCTGAGTAGTAATTTTATGTGGAAAACAAACGAACGGAGCGAGGCGATTTTACTACAATATTCGGACAAATATCCTTGGGAAAGATATGAATCCCCAAATTCCCTCCGGCTATAGCTTAAATAGTGCATACTATGTTTTTTAACAAACTAAGTGGGTACAAAAGAACAGTTAACAAAAATGATTGTTATTGGCATTAAATGACCTAAAAATATTGATTTGTCATAAAAAACCCAAACAAACAAACATATCATGTGGAGGAGTGGTAAAAACTTGGGTTCTGGAACTTTACTATATGAGTTCAAATCCCAGGCAGAACCACTTTCACTTCACTTACAGCTGCCTCGGGCAGATGATACTCGTTAACTTGGGCGAGTAACTAACTAAAGTAAAACAAAGAACGTTTATCTAACTAAAGTAAAACAAGAATGTTTATCAAAAATGATTGTTCTCGGCCTTAAATGACCTAAAAAGGTTTTTCACTCAGTGTTTGAAATATTGTTGTGAAAAACAGTCACCAAAAGATTAATTTTACATTTTTTTTTAGTCGCCACTTGGATATATCACTCCCAATGTAGAGCACTGTTTTGGTTGATTTACGGATCTAATCTTGTACGCGGTCAAAAAAAAAAAAAAGAAAGTATATTTTTGTACAACCAGTTTTGTTGTTTGTGACTACACATTGTGAACCAGCTTTGTCGTTATTCTAAACATACTTTGTGAGCCAGCAGGTTCTGGACTGCAATGGATTCATAACCTACAAAAATGTAAAATGAAAAATTGCACAAATGTTGTGAAATTGTATTTTAATAATTAAATAAAGTGATTCAGACCACCAAAATTTGCATGGTACAATGATTCAGACCACCAAAATTTGCATGGTACAATGATTCTGACCACCAAAATTTGCATGGTACAATGATTTAGATCACCAAAATTTGCATATTTGCATGGTACAATGATTCAGACCACCAAAATTTGCATATTTGCATGGTACAATGATTCAGACCACTAAAATTTGCATGGTACAATGATTCAGACCACCAAAATTTGCATGGTACAATGGCAACACGAAGCCAGGCAATACTTCTAGTATAAAAAAAGTGTTTTCAACTGGATGATGGTTGAGAATGTAGTACAAAGAATAATTTGAAATTTGATATGTGGGTGGGTCACAGTTAATGAGAATCAATTCAAGTGAGACCTTGAGTTTGTGATTTAAAGAAAACTCCCATGTTTGTATTAAATCTATTTTAAAGTTCTATGTCCTAATTCTCTGGAGTATATAGGTTCAATCCTTTTGAAAGTTTGTTTATTTTTTGTTTGTTTTTATGGCATATCAACCTTTTTTAGGTCATTTAATGTTGAAAACAATCATTTTTGTTAAACAGTATTTTTTTCCACACTTAGTTTTTTGAATAACCCAATATACACTATTGAACCCATAGCTGGAAGGAATGTGGGGATTCATACCTTTCCCAAGGGTATTAGTTCGAATATGAATGTAAACGGAACTACTGGGATTCAAACTCTTATAATACGATTACGAAATCCGACTGCCTATCCACAGGCCTAAGTGGACTTACTCTTTTAAAATAAAAATGTGTGTATTTAACACACCACACTGCGCATTAAGTACTAAGGTTAAAGGGACATTCCAAAAGTAATGCCTCCTATTTTTTTTATTCCACCCAAATAGATCAGAGGGGATTGCAAATTCCATTTTTATGACTGAACTTATGCATTCATGACATGAAAGTTTATCTCTCAGTTGCAGAGGGGTGAGACTCTAAGAAAGCAACCCCTGTCATGGATCTCATAGACAGAGATGCATCTTTGAATTCCTCAGTGCAGAAAAAAATTGAACCGGTTAACATTCACTGATGCCTGTTGAACGTTTATAAAGCTGATGCTGTTGATTTCAGCACAGTAAAGAGATAGGTTAGTCAATTGTAGAGTGTTGACAGATATTTTTTTTATAGTCTAAAAATTCAAAGCTTATTATTTTGCACTCCTCTTTTTTATTTCAGGAAAAAAATGTCTATCGTTTTGTAAAAACCAAAATCAAACCCGAGAAACACCTTGAAGATAATGGTGTAAGTAATTTTAATTCTTTTTCTTCTTATTAATTTGGTAAGACAGATTTCTTTTATCTCCTTTTTATTTAGAAGAAAGAAAAATTTATTTTAATCGCCCCTCTAAATTTAAACTTAAGAGAAAAAAAACCCTCTAAAATAACTATATGAAATAACTATATGAAATTCACAGTGGATTATTGAGAGGAACTTGTTTTGTTTAAGAAAACATGTTTTTCAGTTCATTAGATTTGATAAATTGAAAATTATCAACTTTCAATGTAGTCATATCACACTATTTTTTAAATAGATAGTTAACTAACTAATAATATTAACATTAGAACTCAGGGCTCTACATTGTGAGTTATTTTTCCATATGACGACTAAAAATAATAAAACACTTATCCTTTAGTGACTGTTTTTTTATGGACAGTCTTTCCAATACTAAGTGAAAAAATGTCTTTTCAACTTTTTTTAATATAAAATGAACAAAAAACAATGAAAGGTTTAATAGATGAGAAAATAGAACAATGTACTTTATACTAATAATATTGGTTTATTCATAAGATTAGAGTGAAATTGCATTTCATGGGTTTGGCTAGTAACTTTTCTATTTGGCTAGTAAATGAAAGTATTTAGTTGTCAAAGGTCAACTAAAATTTGTAAATTTGTCTGTAAAGCCCTGTAGAGGCTTAAACAAAAATAAACACTACAATCAAAAGTAACCAAAAATGATCTTAAAAAAAAGTTTTAATTGTAATGCTAACTCTCTCTCTGTATCTCTCTCTCTGGGAGGAATACCTTCGACCTTGTTTTGGACTGACAAACTCCAGATGAACATAAATAACAAGAAATGTACCTGGTGCCTAGAATAAATTGGACAAACGTGTCTTAATTAGGAACAGCGGCGTGATTGTGCATGAGACGTACTCGTGAAGGCATGGTGGTCACATGAATCTTATGTGTAATAAACCACAAAAGAGGCTGAATCTCCCAAGCTGCATAGATATCCAGCATTACAAATTCTGACCTATTGAGACAACTCGAGGTTCAACCAAAATTATTATTTTATTAGTTTTTTTATTAACTCCTGTAGGAAGTCTACTTCGCCCAGTGGATAGGCAGTCGGACTTCGGAATCGTAGTATGCAACTTCGAATCACAGTTGCTCCGTCTGCGTTCATATTTAGACTAATACCCTTGGGAAAGGTATGAACCCTCACATTCCTTCCAGCTATGGGTTAAATAGTGCATATCGTGTTATTCAGAAAACTAAGAGTGTACAAAAAATAACGTTTGCCAAGAATGATTGTTCTCGGCAGTAAATGACCTGAAAAGATTGACATGCCCTAAAAACAAACAATCAATTAACTCCTGTGTGTACATTCCAAACATTTTTTTCTTTACAGATTTTATGACTTTGGGTAATAAAAAAAAGGGAAAACTAGATTTTTATATCTATGCGTTCATCATTTTTCCTTTTACTAGTTTACAACACAAAAACTTCAATATTAGCTTTCAATAAATATTTATTCCTTCTCTTAAAAAATATAATGGTCAACAAAAAAATCTTTGCATTTAATTTGTTTCACAAACAATTGCTAATTATGTATAAGGTAATCAGAAATATAAAAAGAAAAAATGATTTCCAATTAAAAAAAAATTGATTTAATGAAATTTACATGGTTAATTTAGTATAACCTTTATGTTAATTTATCATTATTAATATTATTAAAATTATTTCCAATTAAAAAAAAAATGATTTTAATGAAATTTACAAGGTTAATTTAATAAGTATAACCTTGGTGCTAATTTATCATCTTTCTCATTTAAAGGATAGAGGTGAAAAACATTTTTTAAATCTCTTTCTTCTAAGTAGTTTACTAGTGAGTAACTAGCTTTTTTATGTTTGTTTGAGTTTTACGGCATATCAACCCTTTTCAGGTCATTTAATGCCGAGACCAATCATTTTTGAGAAATGTTGGTTTTTGCCCAGACGTAGTTTTTTGGAATATCACAATTTGCGCTATTTAACCCATACCTGGAAGGAATGTAGGGATCCATACCATTCCCAAGGGTATATTATTAGTCGGAATATGAACACTAATAAAATGACTGGGATTAGAACATGTGTACTACGATTCCGAAGTCTAACTGCCTATCCACAAGGCCAAATCGACCTTCCGTTTTTTCTTTCATACATTACAACATGGTTTAATTTGATTTTGACTCCTATTTTATTACAAATGCTCAGATCACAAGGATATATTTGATTAGAACCTGATTCTAGGAAATTTTTCTGTACATTATCTCTTCATAAAATGTGCTCACATAGTGAAGACGTTCGAATCCCAGTTGTTCCGTTTACGTTCATATTCGTACTAATACTGACGGGAAAGGTATGAATCCCCACATTCCCTCCAGCTATGGGTCTAATAGTGTAATTTGTGTCATTAAAAAAACTGTGTACAAAAACTAATGTTTATCAAAAATGATTGTTCTCGGCATTAAATGACCCAATGTATTAGAATTTATTGCTATAGAATGCATTAGAATTTATTACTAAAAAAAGCAGTAGAAGTTATTACAACAAAAATGTATAAGTATTTATTGTTATAAATATATAAAGTTTTATTGGGAAAAAAAGCATTAGAATTCATTAATATAAAAATGCATTAGAATTTATTACTATAAAAATGTATTAGAATTTACTGCTATGAAAATACATTATAATTTATTGCTATAAAAAAGCATTAGAATTTATTGCTATAAAAAAGCATTAGAATTTATTACTATAAAAATGCATTAGAATTTATTGCTATAAAATGCATTAGAATTTATTGTTATAAAAATATTTAGGAATGTATTGTTATAAAAATGTATTAGAATTTACTGCTACAAAAATGCATTATAATTTATTGTTATAAAAATATTTAGGAATTTATTGTTATAAAAATGTATTAGAATTTACAGCTACAAAAATGCATTATAATTTATTGTTATAAAGATATTTAAGAATTTATTGCTATGAAAATACATTATAATTTATTGCTATAAAAAAGCATTAGAATTTATTGTTATAAAAATATTTAGGAATTTATTGTTATAAAAATACATTAGAATCAGAATTCATTGCTATAAATATGCATAATTCATTTATTTTCGTTTAATCATATATATATGCGCTTATACACACACACACACACACACACACACACACACACACACACACACAAATATATATATATAATTTATGATCTCTTTATGATAGGTATTTTGGGAGTATGGGAATGAATGACTAAATCCTAACATAGATTTGGTATGTTTATTTTATAAATAGACAGTTCTCTTATTGTAAGGGTGTGGTCAGAGCTTGGGTGGTGTGGGGATCTGAGGGGGCGTTGGGGACGGGTTAGGGGGTCTGTGGGGTGTCCTAAATGCCCCCCCCCCCCAACACACACACACACAATAATTTGAGAGCATTTAGAATGTCGCCATGATCGAGATAGCTCGTTCCGGACTTAGAGAAGGTATAAATATTGTTCGGTCATTTCTTCTCTTATTATTATTATTATTATTATTATTATTATTAATAGGCTGGCCAAAATAACTCTCTCTCTCTCTCTCTCTCTCTCTCTCTCTCTCTCTCTCTCTCTCTCTCTCTCTCTCTCTCTCTCTCT
>JAYKTE010330093.1:0-11117 GCA_036873565.1 Xipholeptos notoides | reverse complement strand
CACACACACACACACACACACACACACACACACACACACACACACACACGCACGCACGCACGCACGCACGCACGCACGCACGCACGCACGCACACGCACACAAGCCCCCGCCAGATACAATAGCATAAACATAGTGGCCCAATACAGTCTTTGACTGGGGTAGAGCAGATTCTGCTGAAGTGAGAGGAGCAAAACGAGGAGACTTGTTGTTTTCTGACTCCAGATCATTGGTCAGGAACAGCATGCAAGTGCTGCGTGTGATCTGTGTGGGAATTCACAATAATAATATCCAGATAAGCTGGAGTGCCATGAGAGACTTATTACCACTCTGTTAATAACGGGAGTGTGAAGGAAATGCAGTCTTTGACTTGAATGGTGCGGAGCCTGCTGGAGTTCATGAGGAGTTTGTTGTCATTCTGACTTCAGTAAAAACCAGTAGTTGCTCGGTGTGCAAGCACTCAGTAATTGGCATGAGAACTCTAATATTAATAATAATGATTACAACTAATGATTACAACCACCTAATCTAAACCGGAACAAAAATGGTCACCAACCAGTTAAATACATATCAAAGAAGACAAAGAGGTTTAAAGTGGAAAACAAAATTGAAAGACAAGGCTAGAAGAAAGACTGCAGAATTTATTAAACAATGAAAATCAGTATCCAGAGTGGAAAACGAAAGGAAGCGCATAAAAAATTGGAAGAAATTAAACAAAAGGGGCGGGGGAAAGGAATCCTAAATATCGAAAAAACAGTAACCAATGCCTCAAAACAACTAGAAAAGTACATACAAAATAATATGGAAAGACTAATCACAGCCGCAAGGATGAACTGACAAGATGAAGAGACAAACGAAACGTAGAAAACAAAGATGGGAAGAAAAACCACTCTATGAAGATTTCTTAAGGCGGTAACACCACCACACCGAGCTCACAACCGCCAACGCCCTGGGGCCTTTCCCCAGTGCCACGTCATCAGCCTGGCTCCTTGGGTTCCAGGAGGACCTTCTTTAGGTTTGCTCGTCTGCCCTTCTGACCCTTTCCCGACTAGATACCTTTACTCGAGAACCCAGTCCACCCCCTGTAGCCAGCTCTTTCGTTGTATCCACGGGTCCCAATTGTTCACTGTGCGTGTGGTGTGTTCCTTTGTGTGTGTGTGTGTGTGTGTGTGTGTTGTTGTTGTTGTTGTTGCTGTGTGTGTGTGTGTGTGTGTATGCCTGGTTGCATGTACATACAACATAGACTTTTCAAATAAAAATATTACATATTTTTATTCCCGTTCTTACAAAGCTTATAATAGAGAGAACAAAACTCTCGCCTCCTCCTCCCCCTCATCTTCGAGTCAGCACCCCGGGCCACACACGTCCGACCTAGCCACGGGTTTTCGGGCCAACTCCTCACGTCATCTAAAACTAATCTTTTTATTAAAAATTCTGGATTCCAATATCTAACTGTTTATGAAATACCTATCCAAATTCTGCTAAGGAATGCTGCTAAATATTTTAAATTCAAAACAAGACAATTGTTTATGAAATATTTATCCAACTTTAATTTAATAATAATTTAACTATCACATCACCACTAAAACTAGCTAACCTACCCACTCATTGTATTACAAGGCGAACTAAACCATAGCATATGTAAACACCTAGACATGGCTCAATAAAGGAAAACTCCCAAGAGTGAGTGCTATGTGCATAACTATATAAAAGCAAAGATCGACAGAAGCCAAGAAACAGGAAATGCATACTGTACGGACAACGAGAGGAAACAGTCACACATATCATTAGTAGATGCACCAAACGTGCACAAAAGGAATATAAAAACAAGCATGAATGGATAGGGAAAATCAGACACTGGGACCTATGTAAATAATTCAAGCTTGAGCTCTCAAATAAGTGGTCTATGCACAAATCTGAGGCCGTGCAGGAAAACGAAATCCACAAAATACTATGGGACTTCGACGTATAGCCTGACAAACCGATTCAAGCAAGAAAACCGAATCTGATTATCACCAACAAGAAGGAAAAATATGCCAAATAGTAGACTTTGTTGTACCGGCTGACCACAGAGCGAAAATGAAAGAAACAGAAAAGATCAACAAATACCAAGAGCTGACCAAGGAACTACAGAAGATCTGGAACATGAAAACTACAGTGATGCCAATTATCACAGGAGCCCTAGGGACAACCCCAAAAATACCTTGAAGAACCTGTAAGAAATTGGTATCAAAGAAAAAATACACCTCCTAAAGCCTGCTGCACTCATGAAGACAGCTGACATAACCAGGAAAGTAATGGATCATAAAAGCTGAACGAAACTAAATGGAAAGCGAAGTGAAAAAAGTAAACAAAAAACAAAAAGAGAAAAAAAAACCGACCCAAAACAAACAAACAACACCCCCCAAAAAAAACTAAATGATCAAGGAGAGGAGCTGGAAGTCGCGCACTACAAGGGATACTGAAGCACCAGGGGAATCTTATTGTCATCCTGCATTCGGACGGTACCACCAGGTATTGGCGGAATCTAGATTTTGCTGTTCCTGCATGTGAGAGATGGATATAAAGTAAGGTGAAAGCCCGAGGGGAAGTGGCACTATACAATCTTTGATTGGGATGAATCGGATTCTGCTGGAGAAACACGAGGAGACATCTTTATTTAAGAATTTTATTGAGATGAGGCTTTTTTTTTAAATTCAGTAATCTTATTAGCGACTGTTGTCCTCGTCCAGAGGGTCACTTGGTCAAAAACGTGGTGCGATAGACAACAACTATGGATGGCAGTGATTGCTGAGGATGCTGTTACAACACTCAAAATTCTTATCCGGGGTCGTGGTTAACCACCTGACGAAGGCCTGAGGGACAGTTGGCCGAAAGGTAGTGTAATAACACTTAATCCAAGATGAGGACAACAGTCCGGCAGTCCGCTAATAAAGATTACGAGGAGACTTGTTGCAACTTTGACCCGGTGAAAATCACCGGTCAGGAACAGCATGCTGTGATAGACCGATGTGAGAATTTACTACAACAACAACAATAACAATAATAATAATAATAATAATAATAACACTGGTTGCCGGGTGCGCGAGTGCCTGGTGATTGATGTGAGATAATAATAATAATAACAATAATAATGGACCGAATAAAGAGAAGAAAGTAATTAAGTATAACGGTAAAAAGAAATAAGTTAGAAGATAATAAATGAATATAAAAAATTGATTTTGGAAAAGTCAGAAGAGAAAAAAAATCTGATATAATGTATATTTACATGATTCTAGTAAGTGGGGTAATATGTTCCTGTTGTAGATGGGTGATTCATGAGCATCTAGTGAGCGACTACGGGCAGTATACAATCGGTTTTTGATTGCAGTAGAAGTGGTCTCACATGACAGGTTTAACCCTATAAAGAAATATTTACTGTTGGTTAATAAAAAAGAATGAGAAAAAAAACCCCGGAAAAAGAATTAAGTAAAGTAATAGAAGAAGAAGAAGAAAAAAAAGATGTAGTAATTGTTTGTTTGTGTTTTTTACGGCATATCAACCTTTTTAGGTCATTTCCATTGAAGTAATTGTAAAAGAGAAGAGGCAATGGAATTAAGGAAAATTTCTAAGAGATATTAGTCTCAGCAAATAGTAAAGAGAAAAAGAAAATAATTTTAAAAGAAAAGAAATAAAATCATCGAAATACAATAGAAAAGTTGTTAAAATAAAATAAAGCAGTCAATACAATAAGTGAACAAAATAGCAAAAAAAAAAAAAAAAGAATGTGATGAATTATTGAAAACAACTGAGTAAAAATGCAATTCAGAAAAATGCAAATTAAAAGAAATCGGTTTCGAAGTGCATTCAAATTAAATAGTTTGACAAGTGGGTATTTTTTTTTATTTTTACAAATTAGCCTGAAAATACCACATTTTGGATGGAAAGAATTCTATTGCAAGGCAATAATATTAAGACTGCACAACAACACAGTTAAAATCGTTTATCAGTAGTTAAGTCTTGTTGAAAAAGAAAATGACATAATTTAAGAAAAAGCCGTCATGGAGTTTTAAGGAAACAAAGTTAGCAAATTAAATAAAAAAATGAATAATAATAATAATAATAATAATAATAATAATAATAATAATAATAATAATAATAATAATAATAATAATAATAATAACAATCATTATGAAAAAAAAAAACCCACAAAAACTGAAGCTGTGAAAGAAAAAGAAATCCTCAAAATCCTTTGGGACTTCGATTTTCAAACAGATTGACCAATATAAGCAAGAAGACCAGACCTCGTAATCACTGACAAAAAAAGGGGAATAATTGCAAAATTACTTACCGGCAGACCACAGAGAGTAAACACAAAAGAAACGGATAAAATTAAAATTAACAGATACCACGAATTAGTCAAGGAACTAAGAAAAATGTGGAAGATGAAAACAACAGTAACACCAATTATCGTTGGAGCATTAGGAACAATTCCAAGAGAACTGAAGATAAGACTACATGACATTGGGATCAACGGCAAAACAAACATCTAACAGACCACTGGGCACTGCACTCTCGGCCCAAATAGGATTTATAAAATTACATCCTTATTTTGTTGGCATATTTTCTCTAATTTTAAGATAAAATTCTTTAAAAAACCGAATTCGACAAATGATACCAATTAAAAAAAATGTCATTTCAATCATTAATAAACAAAATTATAATATTAAAGTACGTATTTATTTGTTAGTATAATTCGTAACATCTAATTTAAATAGACGAGGGTTCTTCCCGGGTTAATTTTCAAATCGGACGATCAAATATCAGAGTTGTCTACCGTCGTATGGAAGTTAAAAACCGCCAAAATTGAAAATTAAAATTACCACAATATTTAAATTCCATTTGAATTAAAAACAAAAAGTAGAATTAACTTTCCACTTTTTCTGCACAAACAAATAATTACGAGCCATCATTGAAAACATAGCAAATTGTTTGATTACTTCTACCTAGGTATCCAGAATAAAATCAACAAAATTATTCTAAAAACATTGCTAAAAGAATTATATAAATCGAACAATAAATGGATTTTTGACGGGTTTTTAAATAAATGTGAAAAAAAAGGCGTAAAAAAACAAAACATTTAATTTATGTATAAAAACAATGTCTTTCTGCGCGCTTGCATGACATTTTCAAAAATAAACAAATTTCTTTTTCAATTAATAATTTTTTCATGGATTTTTTTTGATCGTTCGTCTTAATAAATTTGCAAAAATGATCATACTTTTCATTCATATTTTATGATACAGCAAATGTCTAAATCACGGGAGTCATCATACCTCATCTCAAGGATTAAAAAAAATAATTGGTTAGTTTTATTCCCTTTAAAAATAATACTTTTTTTTCTGAACATCAACAAAAATTCCCCGTTCTTTACCTCAAACTTTTTTTCATTAGGTTGATGCCAATTTCTTAATTTGACAAACGAACAAAAAGATATAACATTTCTGTAACTCACCAAGCCTGTTAAACAACGTGTTTTATAATTTCATATATCTTACATTTCTATGCCTACTTTTTAAAAACTAACCCTAACCCTAACCTTAAACCATTATTTTAACGTTTTTATTAAAATACAACTATTTCTACATTTTAGGAAAACTTGTTGACAAAAATGTCGATAACGTTTACACGTTGTAATTCTACCTCCTACCCCACCCCCAAAAAATCTTCTATTTTTCTATTGAATTGATTAAGATTTCATTTTAAAGGCGTTTTCGCATGAACCTTCATGGAACAGAGAACCAAATCGGGATCAATTTTTTTGATTTTGTCAACTAGAATTGGGAACTGGTGTTAATTTATTTTATGCATTCTTAGTTACTTCCATTTATAGTAAAGATTGAATTTGTTGATTTTCGTTAATTGCATGAACCATCAATTGAACCTTTGTTTTACGCATTTAACCTTTCCTAAAACTTTTACGTGTTTATATTGAGAACATATTACATTATATTCTGTTTAATATCAACGATTTACCCATTATTTAAACAGCTTTGAAGTTGTAGCAGGAAAAGGAAACAAATAAAAAAACCAAAAAACAAACAAATAAAACCCAAGCAAAATTTATTGATGTTCTTATTGTATTTAGTTGTATAAAAGAGCAATTTTCAAATACAGATAGATGAAAGACAAGCTTCTACTTAAAACATGACATAGCTGAATTCAATCAATGACAAACAGGTTTTTTACAAGAAGTAAAGAACAAATATTACAAGATAAAGAAAACCTTTAACAAGGCAAATTAAAAGGTGCTGCTATTTACGAAGAAATAAGCTTTCAAAACAAAGTCAATATGTATTCTCATTTAATAAAAAACAATCTAATAAATTTGAATAAAATAAAATGGGTCCTTATTTAAAAAAGATATTAGCTTTTTGAGTTTTTCTTTTCAATCAAAGTAATGATTACTCAATGCCGTTTACGTTAGTAAAATTCTGATTTCTGGATAATGTTTCTCGGCGGCGGGCTCCTGCAATTAAACAACGTACAAGGAACACTTCTGTCAACGCAAAGATAAAAGTGAACCAAGGAAATACTTTTTAGTTAACGGCTTGTTTTTTGTTTTTTGTTTAATATAGAATATGATTTCTTTAAACCTTTTATGGAAGTGATAGATAACTAGATGGAAAGATAGTTAGATCATATATATATATATATATATATATGTATAATGTATTCAAATATAAAATAAATTATACTCTGACAAGTAGTATTAGATAAATGAGTGTTTTTTAATGTATATTATATATTAAAAAAATCATTAACCCATGATGTATATATATATACATATAGATATACATCATAAGTTAACTGAATTTATATATATATATATAAACGCTTACACGCACACATATACACAAAAAACACTCACACATATTAGTCGGGCAAGATAATTCGAGATTTACAAAGTGTTTGTAAGTTTCATCAATATTTGTGAGACTAATATTCTTTAAGGTCGGTTTTTGTATGCTTATGCGAACTTTGGTAAATTTATACTCGTCAAGTTTTGAATTTTAAAATAAAAAATGATTATCATATCATCATCTTCCTTGTAAATTTACGATTCGAATGAAGTTTGAGGTATATAATTCTTATATATTGATTCTACTATAAAATAAAAATCATATAAAGATTCGTAAGACATTTCATCATTCTGCAAAATGCGAGACTTAATTAGTCGAGCTAGATAATAATGCTGGACTTAATTAGTCGAGAAAGATAATACGATACTTATTGTATAGTGGAACTATGTAATGATCTAGTAACTATCGAGACGTTTTGCTTTGACGTGGACGCTGTTTTCAAAAAGATCAATTAGTTTTTGAATATAAAAAATTTATAAAATCTTAAAAAGGAGGAAATTCTCATGGAAAAAGATTTCTGAATCAGAAAAAAAATTATCCTAAAAAAAAGTAAGAAACTAGCTTATTTTCTTAGAATATTTTTTAAGGCTAAAAATGTATTTTTTTTACTATTTTAGGCTAAAAATGTGATTGTAATTTCCTTGAACTTTTTTTATATTAGAATAATTCCCATCTATTAAAAAAAATTTAAATAAAATAATGTATAGAATGAGTATATCTTTCTCCCTACGCCCCATAAAATCTATACTTTTGCTGAAAATTTCAACTCTAGTATAGGGAAGGGCAAAGTTTTCTTTCCAATGCAAGTTAAAAAATATACTCAAATCTTTAAAAAGTAAATGTACGATCTAGAATTAAAAAAAGTTTATTTTCTTTAATGTGTGGCAGTCAATCATAAAAATGACCCACTCCCCGCCTATAATGATCCAATTGGTGATGCATTCTAATAGAGAAAAGAAAACAAAAGAAAATGAGAGATCGAAATTGCAGAATATTCTTATGTTCTAAATTTTTCATTTTCTTTTTCTCATGATATCACTAGGCAAAAAATATTTCCCGATATATACATGGCAGCATATTGTGGGCTTTATCCAAATCTTCTGACGTAATCTAAAGTAGTAAATGTGTTCCACATTTTTGCATCATTGTTTCGAGTATTAACGTACACAGGCATATTTCTCGTAATTGCCAGGCATGTTACTAACTGATCCCAAGTCACAGTTTTTTTCAACACTAAGTTGTCAAACTAATTCGTGATAATTTTTCTTAATAATTAAAATTCAATTAACTAATTCATTAATCATGTAAGATAAGTCAGTTTAGCTAAATTTCAATTTCATCTCACATGAGGATTGGACTTTTACATATATAAGAATAAGTCTGAACATATTCAAATATAAATCCACACGTAATTTACTTTCAATTCAAACAACCATTTATATTTTCAGTTAATATGTAAATGTACGAGACACATTAGCAGAATATCAGAAATTATAAAAGAAAGAAACAAACATTAAAGAAAAAAAAAATCAAATTCTGCCTATTTATTTCAGTTTCTTTTTCATAGCACAATTCACCATTAAAAGACAGAGAAAAAAGAATGAATAAAGTCACAATATTTTGCAAGATATCGGAATAAAAGGCGATCAACAAAACTCTCTTTGGCTTTTACAATATTCAGCGTCATGCGATTTAAGGAAACAAAGAGACAAGCGAGCAAAAACATATTTTCAACTCTTTGTGAGAAACCTGTTTGATGTATGACGCTACACTTTCCGTTCTAAATGTACTTGTTATGTGATTTTTCCTATTTAGTTCTTTCTACTTCATTTTTCTTCATTGAATACAGCAATCAAATAAGTGACAACGTGAAGTGAGAGTATACTTTTCTACTCTCTAATTCTTGTTCTTTTTTTTGGTTGTCACCTATGTAGCATTATGGTAAAAAACAGGGATCATAAAATTGGAGCTCAATCAACCGTTTATGTAACGTTTGCTCTATGATTCCTTTCGGCTTCATATTCTTTGGGTTTTATTTCCCTTTAGAACATTTTCAGTATCTTTTAATGCAATCATTTTTTCTTTCATTGATTTATTGATTCTTTCTTTCTTTCTTTCTTTTTTTGAAATAATTCTTTCACAGTTATTGTTTCTTCTATTCTTAAAATAATTCTTTTTCACTCTTTCTTTATTTTTTAAACATTTTAATAGCAGTTGTTTTCTGTCTTATTTATTTATTTTTAGTGAATGATTTTTTCCTTTTGTGTTAATATTTTTATAATGAAAAATTAATACAGACAGTCTTGTAGCACACTGGATAAGTGCTTAGGTTTTTAAATTGTTACACACGAATTCAAGTTATTGTTAGTTTAAATTTGGACTAATACGTTTGGGAAAAGTAGGAAACGCCCTATATTCTTTTTCTCTCTCTCTTAACTAAAACTAAAACGAAAATGTGTTATAACGAAAGACATACATTTATCAAATTATGTTCGGTATTAAGAGACTAAAAAGGTTGATATGCCTCAATCAAACCAATAATCAACCTTTCCAATTATTTTTTTTTCTTTCATTTTTCTTCTTTTTTATTTTCTTTCTTTCTTTCTTTTTCATAACTTACCTTCAGAGTCGTTGTACTTCATATTTTGTTTTCCTAAATTGATTCAAGATATTTAAATCCCTGCAATCCACGCTTTATATTTGTATATAAGTTTGCATGTATTAGTATGGTTGCATTTGCGTCTTTTATTTTGTTGATTTTTGGTTTAATATAATCAGTACATTGTTTTGTGCTGCGGTTAATAAAAGTTCAGTTCCCAACGGTGATATTTTTGGGCACCATGTCTATATCCACGTGTGTGCCATCAGTTTCATTTAATTTAGGAATTATTCGTAGGGTGTTTTCTTCCAATCTTCATTTTCTTGGTTTCTATTAGTTTAGTATTTGCCCCATTATTTTGTATATGCTTGTTTTTATAGTTAGGATGTGTTTTGTTCCGTTTTTAAAGCATTGCAAACACATTGTATCTTTTTAATATTTTCAAAATAGGAAAATATTTATTTAAAAATGATTAAAAAACAAAACAAAAACAAATGTTTAGGAGAGGAATTCTAGAATAAATGAAATTGAAACAAGAAAATATTTCTTTTTGTAATTCCATAGAATATAATTGTAAAACGTTTTAGGAATAAAAAGAAGAAATCAAGGACGTGTTGCACGCGTGAAATCAATATCGTTTGAATTCGGTTGGAGTAGAATTTGATTTTGAATCGGAAAGCTTTTTAAAGGGTAATGAATATAGAATAGAAGATATATATTAACATATATAGTACTATCTTTATATTTTTCAACCCAAACCTTTGCTTAATATTGGTTTTCCGTCCTGCATTTATTCACACATCTCTATGTAAATAACTGTTCATGTATAAAAAAATTATGCAAACACCTTTAAACGAACTAAACGTAGATGTGGTGCTAACTTTAGTGTCCTGAAATATGTTGATTCTTTTATTTATAAAGTAATTCAACGCAAATTTAATTTAATTTTTAAAAACTAAAAATTCAAAGATCAAATAATTATGTTTTCTTTTCTTTTTCTGGTTTTTATTCCAACCACGTAGTTTTTTTCATAAATATTAAACTACAACATTTCAACCTTTGGTTAAGCCTGTATCACTTGAATCTTTCTATAATCAATTTATAACGTTTCGTTGTGGAGTCTTTATTAAATTTAATATTTTGAATCAGAACTTCATATTCGTTTAAAAAACAACCTCAATTGATAAGCCTGACAAAGGTTATCTTGTTATTTGTTTGAATGCTTCACCATTTTACAAGTGAGGAATGGGTTGCTGAAATAAAAACAAACTAATAAACAAATTGCAATACAATTTTGAAATGTCAAGAATAATTTCAATTTCTAATTTTCCTTAACACAGCAGATGTGAAAAGTGTGATGTTCTTATCCATTTCTGACTTTAACCAATGAGAACTCATAAAAAAGTCTATTGCTTTATGTGCGATCGTTTATGGGTTTTATCTGTATTAAATTGTTTGAAAATTGAATTAAAAGTACATGAATTTATTTGTACTCTATAAAAATCGCCACTTGTCTTGAAAATATACACAGACATGACAGTAAAGAATAGACATCTATAGAAATTGTTTATTTTGATAAACATACAATTTATTGAACAAAACCAAAAATTAATGGACA
>JAYKTE010329982.1:0-11117 GCA_036873565.1 Xipholeptos notoides | reverse complement strand
ACTCATAATTCCTATCCAAGGTCACGGTTACCACCTGACGAAGGCCAGAGGGATAGTTGGCCGAAACGTTGTGTAATGACACCTAATTCAAGATGAGGACAACAGTCCGCTAATAAAGAATTTCCTAAAATCAATTACTTGTCTAGCCTTTCCCTCTCTTCTATTTTATTTCTCTTCCTATTTTCCTATGATCTAGTTTCTTCTGGTCAACCCTTCAACTAGAAGTAATTTTACTTAATTTTTCATTAATAGCCTTTGTTCGGGCTACGACGATCCACCAACATTTTTTTATGGTAGAGAAGTTGATTATTTCAGACTAAAAACTGAAAATCAAAATACATATGCTTTCAATATAATCCGTTTAAAAACAAATGAAAGACTGAAATAAATACTAGAAATACTAAGCTTTTTTTTCTTCTTATTGAACTGTTTATTTGAATCTTCAATGAAAATATTTGGTCACCTTTTGAACGGACTTGTTACAGAAGTGCATTATCTTTGAAGTAAAATATTCTCATCAAATGGAAATCTTACTTCAAATCAGGGATTCATTTCCGCTGTAAAACTATAAAATAGATTTTATTAAAATGAATTTTTTTTAAATTCACGTATTTTCTTTATGGGATATCAAGTTTGTATTTATCGCATCTTAATGTGGGTGTGAGGGCCTTTTATCACTTAATGACTATCTCCTACATTGAGTCATTTCAGAATAACTTAATTACTTTTAATGTTGTTTTGATTTATTCTAATTCATTTTTTCTTCTCTCCCAATACCAACACTTTCTGACAATCCTTCCCCATTTTTAAAATAAACACTAAGTCTAATTTTGGATAGTATATCAAAATCTCTATAGAAAAATAGTTTTGAAATTTAAATTTAAGTTTAAATTCTTTGGAAAAACTTGTACTTGAGAGCCAAAACGCACTGAGATGCCTACAAAAATAACTAGGAAATACCAGAAAGCAGTTGTAAGACCGTTAGCTTCAAAACCCCAATTCTGCGATTTCTTACGTTTTTCGTGATCACCGAATATCTGCGTTCCAAGAGTATGTTATTTTGTTTAAAGTATCATTTATTGGGGGGTTACATTTTGTGGGTAGCGACCGCAAAGCGCTTTCTGTGCGATGTTGCTAAGCCTGGCACTTCACTGGACGGTACGGTCTAGTTCTCACACACACCATTATCAGAGTCTTTTCTTACCCCGTGAAAAACTGGTGGAGAATCCTGAGGCCAGGGTGACAATGTCTCTAACCTTTCGGCATGTCTACGGCAAACCATCCTTCTCGATCAGTTGTGTATGTCTTGTATTTTTTCCTTTTTCCTCCTGGTGTTAATTTCTCTGGTGCATTCCTTTTCTGATTTTATCCACTATCCTCATAAGTATACAGTGGTCTGTACGGTGTATATTTTTCCATTGATCCCAATGTCATACAGTCTTCCTTTCAGGTCTTTTAAGATTGTTCCTGACGCTGCGATGATGAGTAGTGTTACTGTGGACTTCATATTTTTCTTAGTTCCTTGACTAATTTCTGATATTTGCTGATTTTTCCCATTTCTTTGTTTTTTGCTCTATGGTCTGCCAGTACGCCAAATTCTATTATTTGGTGGCACACCTCATCGCACCACCAAGCCATTTCATTTTGGGTCGACCATGTTTTAGCCCAGTGAAATTCTGGTTTGGAGTTTTATCTGGCATTTTAGGGCGTTTTACATTCTTTACACATTTGCTTCGAGTTTAGCGATTACTTTTGACAAATTTCAAAGAAATTTCAGATATACCAGTGTCGTAAACAAATGGAAAAAATTATGTTGTGACCACTCTTAGTATCTTCGAGATTTACTCTATTTTTGCAATTTGCTAGTTGTTGTTGTTTTTTTCGCTTAAATAAAGACGTATTTGGTAGATTTTATTTTTCAGTCAACAGCCCTGTATATTTTCTCGTGGATCAGTGAAAAAATATTTTTCTTTGAGGTATCAATTTGACTTGGTTTCCTATAGTTAAGTTAAACTAGTTTTAAATGGCTTCTCATCCAAATAAATCATATTGCTAAATCATAACAGAAAATTCAATGTTACCAAGAAAAGCCCGTTATTTTTAATATTGCAACTTCAACAAAATCTGAACGTTCTCTGCGCTACTGTTCTGTTTCTTAAAAAAATCAATACATGACCAAGTTTTTAAGCAAATGCATAGATTCTACTGTCCTATTTCAGAGACTAATCCATATTGTAAAAATAATAATGAATAAAAAAGAAATAAAAAGAAATGAAAAGAGGAAATACCGTTGTTTTTGTCCATCGCAATACCTAAAAGCCGAAACGCTGCGTGCGTGCGTGCGCGTGTGTGTGTGTGCGTGGGTGCGTGTGTGTGTGTGTGTGTGTGAAGGTGTTAAAAAATGTTGTTGAAATTAGTCAAACACCAAAATCGGCTTGAAGAAAAAATTAAACCCAATTGAAAAGAAACCAATAGACTGGTGGCAAAATTTTGAAAATTCACGGTAGGGAGTACGGAATGTTAGGAGCAGGCAGGCACTGATGGTTAACATGACTGAGTGCTACTAAACATATTTCAGGTGGATGCCCATTGGGGCCTTATTATAGTTTTTATCCAATAAAAAACAAAATGGCCACCAAAGCGATAGGAATGTGCAAAAATTTGCCTGTTTTTGACCCACCATGATTTAATCTGCGTAAAAGTATTTTTTTTTTTTAGTGATCATAAAGAGGAATGATCAAATAAGAATCTCGTGTAAAGATTATATTTTTTTAGAATTCTTTTTCATTAAAAGATTCTTTTTCAAATCTTTGTCAATGTCCGATCAAAAAAATATTGTATTGTTTTCATTTTTTTTCAAAGTTTAATCTCTTTTCTTGAAATCAAATCCGTTATAAAGAAATAATTTTCACTTTATTTTTGATTAACGTTTAATTGTGAGGGTCTAAAATATCGATGTTTGTGTACACACTCCTACAAAAGTGAAAATCGATTTTGTTAAAATCTTTTATTTTATTAACTTGTTATTATTAATCTATGCATGAGAAATTTATATATGTGATAAATGTCATGCCAATAGATAGTTTGTTTGTTTGTTTGATTTTTTGGGTTTTACGGTATATCAACCTTTTTAGCTCATTTAATGCCGAGAACAATTATTTCTAGGTAAATGTTTTTTTGTCTTTACTTAGTTTTTGTATAACACAATATGCACTATTTGATCCACAGCTGTAGGGAATGTGGGGATTCATACCTTTTCCAAGGGTATTAGTCCGAATATGAACGCAAACAGAATGATTGGGATTCGAACTCGTGTACTACAATTTCGAAGTCCGACTGTGTATCCACTGGACCAAATCGATTTCCCCCAAATAGATAGTAAATAGATAAAGTGTCTAGGAAATATCATGTCAAATGTAGGAATACCATTTTCAATTCACAATCTACATAAGTTTGCAGACAGCAACCATACACCTATTCCTTCAAATGTGTCACTGAACAAGTTCTGTCAGTATACTGCTGACAATATCGACATTATTCAAGAAACGTTGGATGGAATGGGAACATTTCATGCTACCTAGATGGTCGTGTACCAGAGAGGACTACCCCAACATCAACAGCGGGACGTTCTTCCTCTTGGAAATCCTTGGAAGTTCCCTGTGGAACTTCATCAGCTTGAGATCTTGACTCACCTACCTTCTCGCGAGGATCCAAACTTAACAGCCACATTGAACGAAACAAACGATGTTTACTCCAAATGACCAGGTTTGCGACGAAGCTTCTGCTCAACATATGGCTTGGTTTCATTATCGTATCCATGGATCGAACAGTGATAATGTTCCTGCGTGGACAAATTCAACCAACTAACAACTCAAGAAAAACATGAGCTCTGCACTATCGGATATTTGCCTCTATTCAATGCACTAGCTCATGAAGACAACGCCCTGTGGACAGTTATGATGCGATGCTTCAGAATTTCTAGCATTATAAATCCTGATCAATCTAGTGTCATCACTTTGGACCAACAGCTGTATTGCAAAGCCAAGGAAATACAGTGGGCGAACAGTGATGAATGCAAAAGAATATTTTTACGACTTGTGACTTTCACATTGCCAAGAACTTCATGTGTGTCATTGGAAATTACTCTGCAAACTCCGGTCTCCTTGAAGTATGAGCCGAAAGTGTCATCTTCGGTCAGACCACGGCTCAGAACAACATGCAGGTCAGATCGTACAACAGAGCCATTTGAACACACAAGCTCACATTTGAAGCTGTTTGGAAAATCCTCTGGCCAACATTAATTGAATTGTCAAAGGACCCCCAACTAGACAAAGATATGCTCCAAACATTATCAATCAAGGTCATAGAATCTTTGGAGGCACACCATGAGCAAGATGTGATCAGCAACAACGTGAAAGCACTGCAAGATGCGCTTGTTCAGTCCAGAATTATCAGATTGTTGAAGGACTTCAAAGAGACAGAACCACCGACTTCCAGATTTTGGGTGACGTACACCAAGATGGTGTCCATCTTACTGCAGTTCCTGAGCAGAGAGACCAGGAAACTGGAGCCTGCATAAATCTTCCTTTGCTAAAATGTTACTCTGGTTTGCTCAATATGACCATGTCAATTACATCCGAGCAGTGTAACGTTTAGAAAAATAAGTAAAAGGAAAGAATCAATCTCTTTTAATAAGACTTACAATAATTACAACTAGCAGAACCCGTGGAAAATCCACGGTAGTTTAAACTTCATGCCCAACAGCAACAAGGACCTGCTGAACACAAGAGAAATTTATTAAAATCATTGTTTCTTAAAAAGTTTTTCATTTTTCACGTTGGACTGGACCAAGTCAACTTTCTCGAAAGAAGTGGGAAAAGGGGGGCAATATAAGATAAAATAAAAGACAGGGACCAAATTTACGGTATAAAATTGTTTGCCTTAATTGTAAATAACATGTTGCCAGATATCTGGAAAAACAGTATTCATAGAAAAAGATCGATGGCCATTAAGTCAGTGACCAATTTCTAATGAAAATACCATGTAAATTTTTTTTTTCAGAATAATTTTATTTTTGTCAAAGAAAAGTGATAAAAAAGTAGGGGATCAATTTACTATATAAAAACAATAGGAAAGTGAACCCCCACTTATTGTCCGTGTCTAAAAATCGCATTTAAATAAATTTTTTGTAGAAAATTTTGATGCCCAATTATTTGAAACCTCCTAAAATATTTACACGTAAAATGTTGGGTGGATTGATAAAGTGGAAAAAGAACAGGACAATTGTCCAGTTTACAACATGAAACATGGGAAAATAAGATGCCGTGAAGCAAAGGGAAAATAAGATGCCGTGAAAAACATCGATGATATTTCAAATTGAATAAACTTTCACCGGGACGGGCAACAGGGTTGTGTAAAGAACGTATAACCAAAATTTGATTGATATTCGTCAAAAAACAACGCCGAACGCGGGGAAAGGGTAGAAAACATAACAAACGCTGAAAAAGGGCCGAAATATCGGCCAAATCGGAAATTGCATTTTGCTATTCAGCGTCTCGATCAAAATCTCAGAAATTGATTGCGATTGTTTTGGAATAGTTAGGGGTAGCGTCTGATTTTACTGAGAAAACTTATTGCCGATCAATTGAAAAATGGGGTGTTTTGGGCAAAAGAGCCCTGACTTAATGTCCACACGCCAAATCGGCTTAAAATTGACGTTTTCGAAAAATGTTTTTTGACAATCAATGTAGACCACGCCGAACGTCTGTGTGTGAAATTTCAACCAAATTGGTTGAACAACACAACCCACAGATGCCAAAAATGGGGTAAAAAGACGTGCTAAAAACGGGGTCCACGCAGTTGGGTTTTTTTTTCAAAGCGGACGTCATGCGAAAAAGAGTCGTTTCGAAAACATAGATCCGAAGTTTGGTCGAATTTCGTTAAAAACGAAGCGGGTTTGCAAAGAATGAGATCACCCGGAAAACGCCTGGTTAAAGGCAAAACTGCGAGTTTCATAGCTCGGAACACGGTCGGTCGACCATAACCGAAATGGCCTGGTGGGTCCAATTGACTGTGCACAGAGCACACAGTGAGTCTGAAAGGACAGACAGTTTTGATCTGAAAAGTACAAAATGTACAATAAACAAAAATTAATGCAATCAATCCAACAAATATCTGGTCAGATTCACTTATTCACTGATTATTGTTTTTAGCGTATAAATTCATTATCGAAAGTGGAACAACTTTAAATAAACATTTTTTTTTTTTCCAATTTAAAATCAGTTTTGAAAACTAAATAAAAGGGTGAGAAACAATAAACAGATTCGGATAAACTTTTTAGTTTATTTTTTCTTCTTAACTTCGTTTCATTTTATGCCTCATTCT
The DNA here is from genome assembly GCA_036873565.1 of Xipholeptos notoides. NCBI lineage: Eukaryota > Metazoa > Mollusca > Cephalopoda > Idiosepiidae > Xipholeptos > Xipholeptos notoides. The sequence goes on along the minus strand of JAYKTE010329982.1, from coordinate 4,733 downwards.
GCAAAAAAATATCGTAGTGGGCATGGGCGTGTGCCGTGTCGTGTGTGTGTATTTTCATTCAATTTAATATTGGTTACTCTCAGGAGTGAGTGAGTGAGTGCTCTCAAGGTCATGAAATAATGGGGACTGGGAATTAAGACACCTGTACGAACAGAACAGCGGTGAACGCCAGATAGCCCTAAGTCTTTTAGGTGTGTGTGATATGTGACTGTAGACCTTTAACTATTTCTCCTCTTAATTTGTAGATATAATAGTAATATTCGCCCTTTTCTCCGATACATTCTGGTTAGAGGAGAAAAATCAAGTGGAATCAAATATCTTGGCTTGGATTACGCGCAAATAATGTTTTAGTTCATAATTGTAATTCCCGGTTGAATGAAAATTTGAAGTTGTTTAAGCCGAAGAAAACATTTTTTTTAAATCTAAGTTTTCAAATCAAGGTTATAATATTTTCATCCAAGTTGATTGTTTTTATTTATTTAATTATTTGTACGAGTGTGTGTGGAAGAGAGAGAGAGAGAGAGAGAGAGTGTGTGTGTGTGTGTGTGTGTGAGTGAATGCGTGTGTTTGCCTATGTGGATTGATTGATTCTCATTATCAACTTACACGAGAGTTGTTTTTGGGAGTGGATTAAATTCAAATGGCACAACACACACGGTTAATTTTATCCGTGGAAATGAAATGCATTATGGAGTAATCACGTTGTTAATTGATCTTGACCAGACAGGGCCTCAACGATTCTTCTGGTGCACCAACCACTAGCAGTAGCACTAGCAGCAGCAAAAAAATCAGTTCATAATGGATGAACATTCGCCGTCGTGCCTTTTTAACAGAAAAAAGCGAAGAGATCGATAATGAAGTTATCTCCCCTTGTTAACACTTTGCTCGACGTTTGTCGTTAGGGGGCAGCAGCACTGCATGTGACGTCAATACTTAGCATACGATGGAAGTATAAAACCAACAGACGACACTGACACACACAGATACTCAGGTTGGTTATTTGTCATCAATTTCTGAACATGAAGAAAAATTATTTAATTTAATATACATATAGTTTATTGTTTATGAATATAGCCCGTATTGATTTTATTTTTCGCTTTGATATACTTTTAATCTTAGACTCATCTAAACAGAATATTTGTTTCTGATCCATCAAACATAAACACGTATCTTTTTTTTTACGTTTCTCTTTTTATTTCAATTCAAATTGTTATTCTAATATTCATTTTAAATTAATTGTTTTACTCATTTATTATCATAAGGTTTTATTTATTTAATGGAATGAATATTTGTACGTTATATAGTTAGTTTTATTTTATTTCTATGGTAATAGTTTTTTTCTTGTTTTCTCCCTCGTGGGGTGGGGGTACTACTGGCTGAAATGTCAAAGAACAAATCTCCACCAGTAGTCCAATAATCTCCACTACTAGTACTCACTCCACCAACCACAAAAAAATCAATAAAATATTTTTGTAAAAATGACCAAAGAAAATAATCAAGTGAATAAATAAAGCTTTTTCGGTGCAAATCATTTAAAGTCATGGAAGAATGAAAACTTAAAAAATTTACGTAAAAATAAATCCAATCAGGCTTACCGGACCGCTTTTACATAAAAAGCCGCCTTTAAAATTCATTTTTACAAAAACAATTTATTATAAACTTAACTTTGCTTAAAAAAAAAAACTTTAAAAAAAACAACAATGCATACAACGAACGAGAGAGGATTTTAATTTTATAATTCAATTTTTAATTAAATTCGTGTGATAATTCATTTTTAAAGACTCTGCACCAACTCTACTTTCAGTAGTACTGACTGCAATAATATCCATTCCATTAGTCAGACACACACACATACGATAATACACAAGGACATTGACAACACAACCCAGCAGACCAGCGAAAGGAAGGCTAGCCAGTTCACAGTCCAAAAATAGCGAAGTAAAGTGGATACGTAAAAGAGAAATATTAATAACTAATAAAAAACTACTGGTTTTATTTTCTAGTAGATAGCATAAATTATATATTTAACAAAAATTAAAACTTTTGTGTAAAACTCTAATTGTCCGGCAGTAATCCAAGTCCAGTTGTCCACCTACCCCACACCAACACCGGTCCGGTCCGGTCCGGTCGGTCCAGCCTCAACACTCATAGTTATTGTCCTTTTTTCAGTCTCAGCTGTTTGAGCACTACGGGTTTCCACCTACGACTACCCCCCCTTTTTAATGAATAGAAATGAAATGCGAAGTAAGTGTTGTTGTTATTAAATCACGTTTAAGAGTATTAGTTATCCTACTTTCTCTAAATTAATTTTATCAACTTGTAAAAAATATGAAATAATTAAGCAAAAAGTATTTACTTTCAAATTACACTTTAACAGACAGCAAATCAAGCTTGAGCGTGATTAGAAATAATTCAAATCAATCGACTATTTTTTTTCAAAGGTATCGGTATCGAATCATTAAAAAAATATCTAAATCGTCACACACACACAAGACCTTGAAGGAGAAACTTTTCTTCTCTTTTTTTATTTTCATTTGATCACAAAAATGTCCTTATTTTCAGATTTTTATTGCGAGTAAAAAATTTTTTAATTCAATTTATTATTAATAATAATTATTACCATTTTTGCTTTGAAAATAAATAAAAACTTTAAAACACAGAAAAATTCAATGATTATTAAAATTAAAATAGATCTAAAAGAGAATTAAGTATTATATATTTAAGAAGTAAAATGTATAAAATAAATGAGTAAGGGAATAAGGAATTAATTGATAAAATAAAATAATAAATCATATTAACTGTTATTGTTGCTAGTTGTGTAAGTCGTCAGTAGTAGTACTTACTGTTTTGAGTTGAATGTGATCAGATTGAAAAAAGATCAATATCTCCTGACTAGATGTAGAAGAAAAGATTTGAGTATTATTTTCTGTGTGGGTGGATTTTGGATCTTTTTGTCCCTTGTTGGGTATCTTCTTTTTTTTTCCATTTCTTACAAACGAAACAAATATATATATTTTTTTAATGCAAGTTAAAAATTTAAAGTTATTAGTTGTCTTGTTTTCGTGTTTTTAAGACATTTTTTTCAATTTTCATCCTTCTAAAAATGCCCGACCAGCTACTCGGCGAGTTTTTTTTTATGATTTTGTTTTTTACTTTTTGTTAAAGATTGACAATGGCATTAAAACCATTTTGGCCGACCTACCTGTATCCACCCATATACACCCCTTTATATATTTCTTTTTTAATTTCGTTTTTTTTTTTTAATTTTTTCTTTGGAATCGATTGGACACAAATCTACAAGATGAGCCAAAAGATTGAAAAAAGAAAAATCATGTAAAGGTTTTTTTAAGGGGGTGCTCTCACTTTTAGCCGCACTCTAGTAAATTGATCCCCTATATTTAAAACACTCGACGAAAAAACACCAAAACGTATCATTCGTCATAACGAAGGGTTTAATGTCAGTAGGTTTGACTGAGGTAGGGGTTTGGATTTTTGGTTTTGTTCTTTAAAAGAACGTCTTTTTCTCAAAATTTGTTGGAAGTTAGTGAAAAATAATTTTATTATTTAAAACTTGTAAAAAATGCATGAAAATTTGTAAGAAATGAACTTTTTCAGAGAATTATTACGTCTTTTAATTGAATATTTACGACAAAATGTTAAGAAATAGACTTTTTTATTTCTTTTTTTGGAAAAGATTTCATCTCGTGTTTTTCATCAAGTGTTGGCGGATCGATTTACTATCTAAAAGTGAGCACCCCAAAAATCTTTAAATATTGATTTTTTTTTTGCATAATCTTGTATATTAGTGTCCAATCGATAATATTCTGCATAAAAAAGGGGGCTGGCTGGAGTCCAACCTCAACCATCATGTGACCACCTTTTAATATATTCTGGATTGGAGGTCATTAACAATAATTAAAGAAATTATTGGTTTTCCCCCTTTTAATAATGAAAAAATTGACTACGTAATAAAAACATGGTTTGTTTGTATGGTGATAACGAATTATAAAAGTAGTCGCGTTACATAAAGATGGGGAGAGTGTTCAATCAACCATGTCCAAACTGAAAGTTTACGTATATATTCATATATATATTCTGCGTATTGAAATAGTTCTATGATATCCCCCGACCAGAGAGAAGATGAAAAAACATTGTTCAGATATTTATGTATAGTATATTTGTTGTTTACATCTTTTTGGCCAGTGTATTTTACGGTCACCTCTTGTTTTGTGTGGGTTGTTCAGGGATTAGTTGGTTTGAAATATTTTTGTGTTAGTGAGTTCAGTTTCTGATTTGATCACTGTTATATTCTGTTATGTTTTGAGACTGACGGAAACAGTGGCGAGGTTGTTGCTAACTCTACTAGCATTCTGTATTAATACTAAACAGTGGTCGGATTGTTGGTTCCTGACTTTACTTGACGTCCGCCATTACAGCACGTGTTTTGAAACTAACATCAATGTGTTCTACGCTTTACCTTGGGTTTTAAGTTGAGTAAAGCTTGGCTTACAACTACCAAGTTTTTCTTATCTCACAACAATTTACTCAACTTAAATACCAACCATGGAGAAAGTGCTTCAGCCCACACGCCTGGACATCGACCCCGGTTCTCCGTCAGCAGCGAAGGAGTGGCGCCACTGGTACAGGACCTTCAGTAACTTCATTGAGGAGTGCGGGGACAAGGCTCCAGATAAGTTCCGGACGTTGGTCAACTGTGTGACCTATAATGTATT
>JAYKTE010329871.1:0-11119 GCA_036873565.1 Xipholeptos notoides | reverse complement strand
ACAAATTGCACTATTTAACCCATAGCTGGAGGGAATGTGGGGATTCATATTTTATTATGAGTATTCGAAGAAAGATGCACATAATTTCATTTTCATTGCTGTAGATTTATAAGCTTAATGCCCACACAATATTACGTTCATTTATATCTTTTTTCATTGTTGTATACATCGGAATAGAATATGATTTGTCATGGATTCACAGAAATTTACTGGAAATGACATCACATATAGTATAGCCATATAACAGTATAGCGAGAAATGTGTGATATTTAATAAAGGCCATCTAACACGAAAATGTTTTACCGTTTTACCTTTTAATGTCTCAATAACTGAATTGGCCAATATGTGCTAATTCTCTCTTTGCAAAACTAAAACTATTCAAGCTACCATTTATTATAACCTGTTATATTTAGTACAACTGAAATTGCTCCTAATATGTTCATAGTTTTTATTTCTTTACATATATCCAGTCAAAAACAGCAGGAGTTTTTAAGAAATCTAATCGTTTTGTCACCAAGTGTTTTACGCGTGAAAGTGCAATCGATTATGAAACTTAACTTTTTTTTATAATATAAAAAAATGCAAATGCAAAGTTAGATATTTAACAAAATTGCTCGGATGTTTGCTCTAATCTGAAGTGAGAGTATGTTTAAGGAACTTATCGTAAACTGTAAATGTAGAATCTCGTATGCCATTCAACCATTTATTTAGCAATACTTAAATATTTATGTAAGACCCTAAGATAATGAAAATGTCTAATGACTTCTTTACTTTCGCCTATGTAGAAGTCTGTTTGTATAGATAAGAACTCTTAGTGGGATCTATTTCCTGAATAATAAATGCAATAATATCTATATTCTAATTATTTTTTGTTTTAACGCATGACTTTTATAAGAAAAATATGTCTTCAATATATTTCTTTAAAACTTAAAACCCATGTATGAAAACATATTCCGACTCACAAGAATTGATATGTTCCTATAGAAATAAATTAAAAAATGTCTTTAGAAAATCAATTATTATCAAGCATAATTATCTAGTGCTGCTGTCAAGACCGGAATATAAATAATAGCTTCAATGTATGTTCGCTCCTGCAAGCACAGTCAGTACACAGAATTTCATTAAATGGGATTGAGTAAATAACATCATTGAGAGATACTCCTGCTATACTAAGTCTAATAATTAACCACTAAAAAGCTGATTTCTAGCCTATATTTTTACGTCCATTGTATAGTATTATTAATGCCGATTAGGAAATGGCGAAAGATTTGTCTTTTGGTGCTATTTGAAAAATAATTTTGACAAGGTATTTGTCTCAAAATACAATTTGGGTATAGATGATTTAAATCGTCATGGCTAGTTAAGAGGTTTACTTTAATGATTTAAAAAATGAATTAATAAAATTTAATAAATAAAAAAGAGGTTGCTTTAATAAATTTCTGAAATAAAGACTTTTCAATTGTCATGGTAATCATGCACTGACTGCATTCATTGCTACTGTTGCACCGCACTGGACGCATGGGAAACCAATTCTAGATTTACAGGAAAACTGGATTCCTATATCAAATTCTTTTACATAACCCTAACATTGAAGTAAAATTTTCCCCGTAACATTACTCTTGGTGATTTCCTAAGCACTACTATACAAATTTCTATAAAAGACATACACGCTCTGAAATATGAAATTTATTCTCGCCAGGACCAAGAGAAATAGTTCTTCGTTACTTAATAGCAGGATCGTGCCTGGGGCCAACGCAGACCCGACAACTGTGGTGGGGTGCAAGTTTCGTAGGGGTTTGCTAAGGTCTTCGACTTCGCAGATCTATTGTAATGAAAAAAAAATAACAAAGTAATTATTAAGATACTGTAAAATTATTATCATACTTTTATGTTGAAATATATAACTATCAACCTATCCTCCCCCTCTCTCTCTCTCTCTCTCTCTCTCTCTCCCTCTCCCCGTCTCCTTCTCCCTTTCCTCGTCTCCCTCTCCTTCTCTCTCCCTCTCTCTCTCTTTATCTCCCCCTCTCTCTCCCGCTCTCTCTCTCCCTATCTCTCCTTCTCTCTATCTCTCCATATCTCTCTCCCCCTCTCTTTCCCCTCCCCCTCTCTCTATCTATCTAATCTTGGGTAGAAACCTTCAGTATGTTAGGGCACAAGCTGCATTTGTCGGTAAAGGGACCGCAAGGCACATTCTACAGTTCGGAGGCAGCAATGTTGTTGCTCACTAGCAGTGAAGTAAGTGCACTCACTCACTGCTTAATAGCCACGTTTGAAATAACCATCTAGGTTTTTGGGGTTTTTTTTTAATCCTAATTTTTATAAAGGTATGGATAATCTTTTCCAGGTAATAGACCGAATGAGATATGGATTATCACAAAAAGGTTACTAGCAGTACAGACAACACAAGTGAATCAATGCAACAACATAGTTTTTTGTTTGTTTTATCTCGTTCGGAAATGAAAACTACTAATTAGTTGTTATTTCCTTTAAATACCAACTTCCCCTACCCACTTTACGTAAGGACAAAATAAAAAATAAAAATATATTATTTTCTCCATTGATTTATGTGTGTTACAACCTGTACATATTGTGGCGTTTCCAATATGTGATCTAACAGTTTTTTCCTGTTCGAATATGGTATCTACTGAGTTGTTTGTATTCCAATATGTGATCTACCCATTGACTACTCGTCATATTTCCAATGTAAACGACCGGATTGTTTCGATTCCAATAAGTGACGACCTACCGAGTTGTAGATTTGTATTCTTTTTAAAAATATTATTAGAAAGGTTCATTGTTAAATGTCATGTTTTTATTTCTAAATATTTTTATACTTATCCTTTTAGAATTTACAGTAAAAATCTACTTACAAAAGTGTCTTTTTTATTACATATTCATGTATTTTACAAATTCATGTATTTTGTATTTGCCTTCTCTATTCCTACTGGATAGTAGATCACACAGACTCCATAGCACCTATATTTATGACGGTACCAAGGAAAACACAATAAAAATAATTTTCTGAAACCCAAAATTATCAAGTTATGATAAGCAGGGCAATAAGGAATAACTTATGAGTAAATCTTTCCAAAACAAGGGCAGAAATTCGTTAATGTTTCTTGAAATACTGGACTTCTCGATGATCCTTACGGCGTTTCGAAAGAAATTCATCAAGATTAATATTTCTTTTCTGAAGGCAGAAATCCTGGTTTCCTTTGTTCTACAAGCTTCACCATTTAAGCTTTATATTTAATTATTTGTCCATCAATTGCTGTTTTTCTCCCAATGTTAAAGATATTTGTATGAATTCTAGTGTAAAAGAATAACAAAATATATTTGTGAATAATATCTATAATGATACTAAATATCCGCAAAAGTTTTTTGATAAGTACCAAAAGTCTGTATTGGTAATTTCATTTTTAAACGTGAATACTGGAAATTATAGGCCATGTTTTCACTAAAAGAAATCACTTTGAATAAACTGTAAAAGTGGTTGCCGTAATATTTTGGAAAAAAACATGTATAAGGCAATAAGAAATTTTCCGTAACTTTTCTTTGGTTTCATTAAGGAAAAATCTCAAGCTATATTGACCTTTGGGCCCGCAGCATATCATCAGCATTTTATACGCGGTAGTATAGAATAAGAGTGACTATAAACAAATGCAATTGCTCTAAAGTATTCTACAATCTATTCTTTGTAATTTGTTATTTAACCAAAAGTTAAAATCTCTCTTAAGATAGTGTAGTGTCTTCAGAATTTTAAAGCGTATCTTGAAACCCTTACGCCATCACTGACCCTTTTTTCCTGTCATATATGCCAAAATAAATTTTTTGCTGTAACTGCGGTGGGTAAGTGGTTAAATACTTGAAACCGTAATACATGAGCTCAAATAACATAATAAACATTGAATATACTGCCGACTGATGGAGCTCTTTAATTCAGAAGAACCGCTAACAAAATTGAGGGATCACTCTAATACCGAAAACTGGGCAGTTGAATCTCGCGTGTTCTAGTAGGCAGTGAATATTGGAGAGAAACTCTCAAAGGGTAGTAGATATAAAAACAAGACAACCTGTCTTGGGGCACATATGACCTCAAGTTAAATCACAGTCTTGTGCTTGACTGAACAAACATGTATTTGTGTGGACTCGTCTGTAAGTCACTTGCGGGACTTAAATGTCATCCGAGGCTGAAACATAAGTGAATTTAAGTAGTTGGAACCTCATACGCCGAAATCGACGGGAGAATCCATCTTATACATATATATCGGGACTGGACAACATGGAGGATATAAACACGCAAAAGCACTGTGGGCTTTGAGGAAAGAAGGGAAAATGAAAAGGCAAGAAAGAGGGAAAGAGAGCGCGGAAAACAACCCATTCGCTGCCTACCTTCTCTTCAAACACTGCCCATTACTCTTGATTAGGCCTTGTAAGTCATATCAGATATAGGCATCATCAAGCGACATGGACCCGATACTCAGACACGAGTGGATGTCTACGATGATATAGTGACTGCCACTTCTTTACAGAAGACGGCCAACCCTCACAACATGTCCGAATGCGAATGAGTCCGCTTATGGTTCCACATGCCCCTCTCGTTTTGCATAGTTTGTCACATGCCCTGCAGGATAGACCTCCTGGTAAACATTCCAACCTTGGCTGCTACTCCCTCTCCTGTCCACCCGAATGCTATCTTTTGTGAGTTGCTCTGTGGCTCGTAAGACCTGCATTGGATAGACAAACTCTACCGCATATTCCGCACAAATATCTAGTCTCAAAATCAAAACCCACTATGACGTCTCGTTTACGTAAAGCTCGCTTGAGAGCAGCGTACCCGATTCGCCTTTCCTCAAAGAAATGACATCCAACATAGATGTCTTGTCTCCATGATTTTTTATCCATTGATATCAACTCCCACTTTGCTACCTCTATGTTTAGGGCCCTCAGAGTTTTTTGTTTGGTTGGTTGTTTTTTTATAGCATCTCTGTACCGTTTTCGTGGCTTATTTTTGGGCCGCCTTCCCCAATCACGCTCCTCATAAAACAGGTGCTTAGGTATTCTGGTATCTTCTATTCTTACTAGGTGTCACGCCCAGCTTGTCTGACTGCGAATGACGTGCACTTCTATGCTGGAAGTGTTAGCTTTCTTGAGTACCTCTTTAACAGAAGTGAGAGATTGTCTCGTAACACTAAAAATTCTACAGAAGTAGGTTTGGTGAGATATTTCCAAAAACTTGATATGTCGGCGATATGTTGTCTAGTTTTCCGGGGAATATAAGAGGACTGGTAATATGCAGGTTTCGTACACCCTCAATTTTTTTCTGTAGGTGAGTGTCCTTCAAGACTGCCGAAAGGCTTGCGGGCCTTCTCGACTCTCCGGAAAATTTCCTTATCTAGAGTTCCGTCTCTGGATATTGTGCAGCCAAAATAGACAAAGTCGTTAACAGTTCCTAATCTAGTCCCATTGATGTAAATATCTGATTCTTTGAAAATGCCGTTGAGAGGCGGAGTAAATATCGCCTTGGTCTTATAGTATTTGAAGGCTTCAAATGATAGATACTTATGTAATGCATATTTGTATATCCGTGCTTAATGTGTTATGAAACCTGTTTACACATGCATCAACAAAATATAATCCCATTTTGTGCCCCCCCCCCCACATATATATTCAATATATAACCCATGTAATTAATTTGCATCTTATTTGATGTCTACACCTATACATGAAGTCGCGGATAAATGAAATGTTTTAATTGATGAGAATGATTTTCTCTATTTCATCGCCTTTTTTCTCTTCTTCTGTTTTAACCCTCCCCTTTACGGTATCTAATCTATCAACCTGTTTGATTATCCTATCAATCATTTTGGAAAAATACAATGGAAAATACAATATATAGGTAACCAAACAGTTACTTCAGTTCTAACTTCATACAAAGTTTATCAATTACCTAGGTATCAGCCTATGTATCTGTTATTGGCTAAGTGTCAAATATGACAAAATATTGAATGATAATTATACATTTCACTCATTTTGCTGTTATCCAATATCTAATATTACTTTGTTGAATAAATAACTAGTACAATCAAATTGCTTTAAATGCAATACATATTTTGATAGAAATTTGAAAACTTTCCCTACTCTTATAAGTTTTAAAACGGGTAATAAATTTTTACAAACTCATACACATTAGGTAATAATGTAAGGAGATTAATTTGATTAAACCACTATATAATATGTTGTAATATTATAAGAAATTACATAAAAAACTGTATCTTACAATCAACTCCATTGATTCAAAAATATTCTCTTATGTAATGCGCATACAAACATTTTTGTCAAATGTGAGATTGAAGTGTTTATTTTTTTTTATATCCATATTTGACCTGTCCAACATTCTATGTCTGTAGATTGACCCGTTCTCTTATACTTTGTTTATTTGTTTGTTTATTTTGGTTTACAGCATATTAATCTTTTTAGGTCATTTAATGTCGAGAAAAGTCATTTTGTTAAAGGTTATTTTGGCCACATAGAGTTTTTTAAATAACACTATTCAATCCATAGCTCTAGGAATGTAGGGATTCATACTTTTCCCAAGGGTATTAATCCAAAGTTCCCTTATGAGTGCTTTTATTAGAGCCATGTATTTTCAGTTAAGAAACCATGGTAGCTTAACATTTTATGCCAAAGGTTGAATTTGGCATGCCAGATTAATACTCTACCTTTTCGAATTTAAACTTTTATCGTTCTGTCCTGGACTAATACTTATATCAATTAATTTATCATTCTAGGCCTTAGAGTAATTAAAGAATTGAAATGTAAGGTAAATAATTAATAACAACTAACATGGGATATGGCGGAATTTAGGCAGTTAGTGTAGAGTTACTGTGAAGTCTGGTATTATTTTTGGTTGTCCTAGAATTAGTTTTAAGTCTTAAGTTATCAAGATCGTTTAGTTAGACATTTCAAAACGTCTCCTTCTTGCCTCTAATTACTTTGTGCAGAACATTTTTCCGGGTTATAATAGAAATTCAAGTAACACTTATGGCTACCCATAAAAAGCATTTTGTAGTTGACAGGATAAAATGTTACCCATAATAATTTCTGTCCAGATATAAAACGCAATGTCACGATTTAAATCAGTTTCTAAATCTTGCGTCATTCTAAAGAACAAACATGTACATGTTGAATTAAATATAGTCATATAAGTATGATAGATTTCATACAGTCTTATTTGTAATGTTAAATTGCAGTCTAAATTCTTTTTTGCCTGGAGGGCACGTTTATTTGTAAATATGTGCACACACACATACTTTCATATTTGTGTGTGTATGAATATGTATGAATGTATATATGGAAATATATAATAATGAATAGGAATATATGTTATGGACTCTCCTGTCGATTTCGACAATATTTTTACATGTGAAGTATATTTCACATGTAAAAATATTCTGAAAACTTATTTTATTGTATAATTTCAATTGTTGATGCTTTTATATCAGATGATAATTTGTAATTAATTTCTCTCTGTGATTTAACTCTTAGATGTAAATATACACATTGTTTTTAATACTAATGCTAGTATTCAGAAATAATTAAAATACTTATTCTCAATATTTCCCAGCTAAAAAAAGAACCAATTTATTATAAAACAGACACTGACACACACATACAACTCGAACAAAACGCGCGTGTGTGTGTGTGGGTGTGTGTGTGTGTATATATGTGTGTGTGTGTGTGTGTGTGTGAGAGAGAGAGAGAGAGAGAGAGTGACATAACTGTCGTTATTCTAGATATAAAGTTTTTGTACTTGTTAAATCATGTGATGTGCGCCTGATAGAAATTATTGCGTAAAGAATTTTATTCAAATTTGATACTTCCAGAAATTCTAATTAGTTTTTAATAAACGTGTCAAAAATAAGTGAAAATTATGTTCGTTTCTTTTTTGTTTTTCTTTGTGTCGTATATTTTAACGATGTAATTCATGTTAACTTATAAAATAAAAATAACTTTTCCTGTTGAATGTCGGTAATGTCTTTTTAGAATTCTTTACTTTTCCCGGATATGATGAAAACGAAAAAAAAAAAGAACACGTATAATGTTTTTAGCATTTTTCCCCGTCAAATTTCGGATAATTGATTAACATATTTGTCAAGTTTATACAACACAAGTTTGGTTGGTTAAAGTTTTTTAGCTGCAAAAATACTTTTTTATACATACAAAGAATTTGTAATTTTATTAAATTATATATTTTTTTAATAGAATAAGTAAATACATTACTGGTTGGAAATCCCCATTTCCAATAGTCATTATTCATGTCTGCATAGGCTTTAAATAGTGTCAGTATTAAAGAGGTTTACAGGCCAATAGTCGAGTTTCTTTTTAATGCGCTCCTACATGCCAATGAAACTTTATGTAAATATTCTCTCAAATGCTATCGAAGGGTTACATTTTTATTGTTTATTCTTTTTCATAAAATCGTATACATACATATACGACACACACAAAACTGCAGTTTGGTTTTATTATTTCACGGATATGAAAGACAAAAGTTGCCAGACAAGGCTACCATCAGTCAAAATGAAGAAAGAACTATGATATATAATTTATCTGAAATCTTCCTATCTTTGTCTGTCTCTCACCCTATGCGTATATTTATAAATTCATATATGTGTGTGAGAGAGAGAAATCGAGAATAATGTCCGTGTAAGAGAAAAAGATACAGTGTGAGTGTTCGAGAAAGAGAGAGAAAGATAATTGTGTAAGTAATAGAGCGAGAGACAGAAGCGGAGAAAGATAATGTGTGAAAGAGAAAGGGGAGAAAAATAATGCGTGTTTTATGGAGGGAGAAAGATCGTGTGTGTGTTTGAGAAAGAGTGTGTGCGTGATACAGAGAGGGGGAAAGGGAGTGTGTGTATAAGAGAAAGAGAGGTGAGCGTGTGTTTTTGAGAGGAAGAAAGATAATGTGTGAGTATGAGAGAGAATTTGTATGTGAGAGAATGGAAGGGAGAGTGTGTGTGTGTGTGTGTGTGTGTGTGTGCGTGTGTGTGTGTGTGTGTGTTTTCTTAGATATACCTCATCGATATGGTATATTTATAAAAGCAAAATGTTCAAATCTAAAACTGATTTTTTTTCCTTTTACAATTGTAAAATTACCAAATATTCAATCTCATACATGCACGCACCACATACACACACACGTCGTACATTGGAAGTAGAACTAAAACTTAGCAACATCCTTAATATCCTAAGTAAAATTGTCAAATTAACTTTAAACTTTTGAAATCAAAAGAAAAATACCCTGAAAATATTTCGAATAAAACTAATTATAAAAATTCGCTTTACTCCTATTAGAAATATTTTAAGACTATTTTTGTGTTGATTTTATTTTGATGGTTTAGAGGTAATTTGACAATTTTACGTAGGATACTCGAATCATTTATATAATCATATTCAGAGAAACCACTAAAACTGAAAAATAAATTATCATTCATAGATAATATTTTCATTGAGGTTTGCGATTAAGACATATTTGATACTTCGTGTTTTTGGTCGTATCTTAATGTGTAAGCCATTAGGTCAATTTAGTGACTTGGTTTGATCTGTATCATTTTCATGGTATTTCAGGTATAAGAAACCCGAAAAATGTTACGAGTATTTATTTAGATAAGTGTGAGTGTGTGTTGTAATGAAATTCCAGGTTTGGATCTATATCAAAAATGAAATCGCAAAATATATATACGATTTGATTTCTAGTACCCAGGAAGTAGCATGAACGGTTAATCTACTATTGAAACAACTGGTGAGCAAATTTAACTTTCAGTAAATGCTTTGTGCTTTCGGTTTAAAGCCAAACTTAGTTTGAACTTAGCAAATTCAAATTAGGAAGCAAACCTATGGATAGTAAGACTGATAACACAACAGGAAATTCTTATTTTCTCCTTTAGACGAAAAATGGTTGTTTTGTTGGTTTATTTGGGGAAAATATTTTACTTAGATATAAAAACCATCGAGAAATAGTTTTGAACACACTCAGACGAATGCGTAGTAACACGCATATACATTCAATCACTCTCACACATTGAAACAACGAAATATATGATGAGACATATGGGCACACACACATCTGTACATTTCTATAGACAGCGTTGAATTCCTGGTCATTACAGTACATGTGCTAAAGCCCCTTTAAAAAGTAATATTGACTATATCTTGTTGAATACAAGCCTTTTTTATATCGTTCAATGACTGTAGTTTTAAAAAAAATCTACATTAATTCTAACTAGTAGTACTTTAATTTTGTTTCTTAGGTAGCTTTTAAATACTACCCAGTTCGTGAATCAAGTAGTCCCAGTGTTGTATGAACCTCATTTGTTTTGGGAAATTCTTCAAATAAGAAAAAAAAGGTATTATAATAAGGAAAAAGAGTCTTAATAAAATTCTGCTGAAATATTTTGAGAGGTCATATTAGTATCTTTAATATTATCAATCAATCTAAATGTAATCTAATCAAATCTAAATCTAATCTAAACTTATTAATAGATGGAATGTTGTTTGTGCATGTGAGTGCGTGTGTGTTTGTTCACTATTGACTCCGAAACTGCTGAACCAATTTTCTTTAAAATTTACACAGATGTACTTCATGATTCTTAGCTAGGTTTTGCCTCGAAATACTCCCGATAATTATCGATAATCAAAAAATAATAATCAGCTTCTAGAAAAAAAAGAACGTGGCTATGATTAGGGGTAAAACCGTAAAAATTGCCATAATGAATGCATAACTCTCTGGTGGGCTAGTTGTTAGAGCGTTTGTTTCCTACAAATGTTCCCGTGATATGCAGGTTCGAGTCCCACTTGGGGTTTGGAATGTTTGTCTTAATGGTCTCATAGTTAGAAACTACCTGTCGCCAAAGGCTGTTGTTCACTCCGTGTCTACGCTAATGTTCAGATATCTGTCTATCTATTTATCAATCCATCTGTCTTTATTGTATGATGCGTGTATGCGTTTCTTTTATAAATTGTTATATAGATCAAATGTATATAGTCGAGGAGACCTCCCTGACCCTCTAAGTGACTTCTTTCATTTCCGAATCTTTTAAATATATATCTCTAT
>JAYKTE010329761.1:0-11120 GCA_036873565.1 Xipholeptos notoides | reverse complement strand
GGCCAGAGGGATACTTGGCCGAAAAGTTGTGTAATAACACCTAATTCAAGATGAGGACAACAGTCCGCTAATAAAGAATTTCCTAAAATATTTTTCGGTTCTCTTCCAAACTTTCTTTCGACGCTAATACTTATAATTCGGTCGTGGCAACCGATATTTTTGCCTCCGTCCCTAAATTTCCATACAAGACTCGGGCAGGCCTTTACCACTATTTTATGTTATCCTGTCTTCTCTGTTTCAATTATTAGGGAAATCGACCGATAACTTTCTCTTCAGACTAAACACACTTTAGTTGTGAAAGACCACATTGGTCGGCTGGAGATTGACCCCCATAACTCTATTTACCACCAATCATAATGTTAACGGTGATTTTAAGATGGTCATTTAATACTAGTAACTTTTAACTCTGTTACAGCTTACGATTTCAGTCGTGGATGACCATTTTCAGGGTGGTTGTCTATCATCTTTAGATGTGTGTTTTTCTATTGTGAAGTAAGATGTATATTTATTATTTGTTTTCCTGTGTTTTTCCGTGCGTTTTTTTTTTGTCAAAACATGTTCAGGATTCTATAGCCATTGTGGTTATTTTGTTGAGTGTGGAATTCCTGTTTTTAACAACATTGTTAATCGTTGTGACATTTTTGTAATATTGTAGTGTTGTTGGTGAGTGGCTGTCTATATTCGTTAGATTTAGTTTTTATTGTTCCATAATCATGGTCTACGTGTTTACGGATAGCACTTGTGTTATTTTGATGGGCTGTGAGTCTTCCTAGTGTAGTTCGTGTGTGGCCGATGTAGGCGATATTTTTCGAGTAGCATTCCCAAGGAGGCATTTGAATAATTTATGTTTGTTGTTGTTTCTAATGATTAAACTTTTGGTTAAGTATTTTTCATTTTATTTTGGTGTCATAATTACTTTCATAATATGGAATACAAAACCCATTTAAATTCTAAAGTTTGGGATTTGAACACAATATCCCTGGGGTTTTCTTTTTTCTTTAATCGTTACGCCTTTTAATTATTGGTTGTTATTTCATATTTATTTTATTTTATTTTTGTGGCAACCGATGATTCATTCAACTCTCAATTTTTGCCACATCTTTTCGAGAGGATTCAAGTCTGGACTCGTCAATAACAACTTTTATCTTCTTTACCAGAAATTTCGTAGTCACCGATATAAACCTATTTTTCTGATAATTAGTATGAAGCTAACTAAATCACTAACTGAAATCAATATATTTTTATCGTCCTTAAACTAACCCAACCCCAAAACATCGCCGAGCTACCTAAATCTTTCTAATGTATCTTTAGGAAGGAGCCTTTAGTTTAATTGCACCAAATCGTCTATACATAATTTTATCAAAAATGCGTAATTTTGGTTTCATCAATACATAGTACTTGTTCTCAAAAGTATTTTAATTATCCAAGAATGTTTTGGCAAAATTAAACCCAGCAACAATGTCACACGATTGAAAATTTGTCCGTTTTATGGAACCCATTTCTAAATATTCTATTTGGGCAATTACTACACTATCTACTCTTTAGTAAATGTCTTTAAGAACAGCTTATGGGTTTATATTATTCTTGAAATCTGCCACTAAGCACATTCTGTGTCAGGTAAAGCTGATTCTAACTGTAGAATGACCAGAGATAAAGTGAAAAAACTACATGTTAATGATAAGCTTTTTGTCATCTCTATCACACAGAGGGCGTAGTATTAGCAGTAACTACTGTCTTGGTACTAAGTTACATTCCTTTTTGCCAATAAAAAATATTCCACAGAGAATATAGTTTAGAAAGATTTAGAAATAAAGTAATGATTACATGAATCAATACAACACGACATTTAATTCAATGCAATACGACATTTAATTTTTTTTATTCAAAAGGTCAACTTTGACTCCAATTTTGTCCCCTTAACAAATATTCTTCAGCTATCCCTGTAACCTATATCTAAAATTTTAAGTGTTTACTGGCAGAGTAATCTGGTAGAGACTGCAAAGATCAAATCTTTCAACTTTGACCTCAATTTTGACCCCTTAGCCATTATTTTATTTGACTCAAAGCAAATTAAAAAGTTTTCCCCAGTTCCAACTAACATATATCTAAAATATAGATTTTCTTGGCAGCTAAACTTCCGGTCGAAAACCAATTAAAAAACTGGCTCCATGTCTGAATTCCTTAAATGTCAAATTTCAATTGTTTAGAACCAAAATTAACAGAGTATTTTGGTAGAAACCGCAAAGGTCAAATCTCTCAACTTTGACCCCAGTGTTGTCCCTTTGGCAGTTATTTATCTTGCTCAAAGCCAATTAAAAAATTTTCCCCAGGTAACCTATATCTAAAATTTCAAGATTATAGACCCACAATTAGCAGAGTAGTTTGGTAGAGACTGCCAAGGTTAAATTTTTCAACTCTGACCTTTTGGGAGTTAAATTTCCGGCCGAAAACGAATTCAAAAGCTTGCCCTATGTCTGAATATTTTGAATGTCAAATTTCAAGTGTTTAAACCAATAATTGGTATGAGATGTGTTACCAAGCAAACATTAATTAGTGACCTTTAATTAGTAGATTTCTGAAGAGTTTTGCTTTATACATAAAAGTGCATACATAACCAGCATGCGCTACTCTAGTACATTTGTAAAGTTTACTTTTTTGTTACAAATAAATAATTTTATTTTGTCCCAGAATTTCGGCCACTTAAATTTCAGTATAAAATGTTGTTCACTAATAACTTATCTTCCATGGTTTGTGATGCCCTGAAATTTACATATTTTATAAATATGAAAGTAAGGTATAATCCACCGAGGTTTGATATAAATTAGAATAACATTTGTTGAAAAAATGATAATAAAAAATATATTATCCAAGAATTATGGGTGCTACTGTATATACAAGTTTGAATATTTATAAATGTATTAGTTTGTGTAACATAGCCCATCTCCTTAGACACTTCTTTGATTCCAGGGTATCATATATTGATTTTTCTCGGATAGAATATAAAAATACGGAAACGATTGACATATCTGTAAAAATTATATTTCTTTCCCATGGGGTAAAATAAATGATCAAATAGCCAAAAATAAGCAAAAAACGACCATAATTAATCCACAAACAAAGAATTACAGGAAAATTTTGAAAGCTCCGAATCTAACTTAATAAAATCATGTTATCGTGTTTTTTCATCTATTTCACAAGGAAGAATGTTTCAATAAAAGATTAGAAAAAAGTCCATATTTAATTTTTTTCAACTAAATATTCTCTTTGAAAAATATTTCAGTAACAAAGATTTTCTACATTTTGTTTGTTTATGAAAAATTATTCAACAAAACCAGACTTTTCAACAAAATATCATTTCAGCCTGCATAAAATGAAGATTTGACATGTCGCGAAGAGAAACAACCACTTAATAACAGTGTACATATGAAAAAGAGAAGAAAATAAAGAGAGATCGAGAAAGGAAAAAAATGAGAGAGAGCAATAATAGAGAGAAAGAGAAAGAGAGAGAAAGAGGGAGAGAAAGAGAAAGAGAGAGAAAGAGGGAGAGAGAGATAAATGAAAAGAAGAAAAAATGGTGATCATCGTGTCATAGCTTTAACAAGATACAAAGATACAAGGTTGGAGAGATGTTTCACCAGCTCTAATGATGGGAAGGTGGTGAACATGATGTGGTGATAACAGTCTATCTGTTTCGCGACAAAATGGCTGCGAGTTGCAATTTCCTGTTATAAAGTCTCTGTGTTGTCCTCTAACAGTGACACACTCCAGGTTCAAATCTTTTGTGCGGTTGCATCTCATTGTGTAACACAACCCCGGTTTGTCAGCTCCCTTACTCGATTTTGACAAAAATGGAAGAAGAGGTGAAGGAAGAGACGAAAAAAAAAAGAAGGAATTTTCAAAAGTTTAATAGAAAGGCACCCACTCTTAGCACCATACCTACCCAACTGCTGTGATTCAGTGATCATTTAAAAACTATTTTCGGGTTTGCACCCGCTTACTTACACACATCAGAAATCCTGTTTTTTTTGGTTTTTTTATCTTTTTGGTTTGCGTGATTTTTGTTGTTTTCTTCTTCGCTCTTTTTTACAATCACTTTAATCAATTTTCCTTCATTTTTTCTTTTTCTTTGTTTCGTTCTTTCTTTCAATAAATCTTTTAATCAGTTGTTCATTTATTCGTTTATTAGTTTATCTTCTCTGTTTTTTCTTACGTATTCTTTTCATTTTTCTTTATTCATTCTTCCTTTTTTACAATTATTTATTTATTTATTCTTTATGTCTTTCGATCACTATTTTTCCTTTTTCTCTTCTTTCCTTTTACACGTATTTTTTCTTTTTTCTTTCTCTCTTCCTCAAAATATTCTTCTTTTTTTTGTTTCTTTATTTCGTATTTCTTTATTTTTTCTTCCTGTTCTTGTTCTTGTTCTTGTTCTTCTTATTATTATTATTCTTCTTCACTCTCTAATTTCAGCTTTGTAGCTAGTTCTAAACTGCTTACCTTTCATTTTTATCTTATTTTCCGATTCGTTTGAATTCACTATTTCAGCTTCTTGTGTATTTCAAAGTGGAAAAATGATTTAAATACTTGGAAATTAATCTTACAACATTAAGTATTAAGTTTCAAAATATATCAAAATAGTTTAATTTCTAAAAACACGCACACTCTCTCACAAATACACACACATATACACACACATTTACATACAGACGTGCGCGCTTATAACCCCCAATGTTTATTTCAGTTATTTTATGTAGACATGGCTCGTTAACACGGAAAATTTGATTCAATAGGTGAGGCACGATACTAATTTCTAACCACTGCTTGCGGTTTGGGACAGACGTAATGTTAAAGTGAGGAATAAAACCTAACAGTATCGTTGATAATGGTTTAAATGGTGGCACAAACTACCATAGAACATGTAAAATATGACTTTTTGATAAGTCATAGTTCTATGATCGACCAAGTAAATAATTGCACGTTGATGTACCCGCCCTTAACATGCACAAACATAGAAATTGAAATTTGTAAAAAGAATTACTATTTGCATTAAAGTATGTCGAAAAATATGAATCCAATTTCGGAATCCAGTTTATAGACTTCGAGTCCAAAGGTCTATATCGACCTGGATTTCCCATTCTGTAACCTACACTGTAAAAAAAAAAAAGCAAACAAATGCTAATATTCCTCGGAACGTCGTACTATTTTTCCCCGTGCGCAGATGTTGCATATTTGGGAGAATTTAATAACTACAACACAATCTTTAATAAACTCATGATAATGACAGTGATTATTATCACAGTAAATAAAAAAGATATTTATAATTGGTTAGATTTTGTGACAGAGGTAGCCAAAATTTCAGCATCAAATGTGTGGATTAAGATTGAAATAACAAATTTATTAATGCAAAACGAAATTTCACCCGTGAAAAGTTACGGAAAAAATTCTCAAGGTTTTATAAAGAATTAAAAAAGAATTACGCCCAATGCTTTTATTTGGCATTAAAGTGATTTTTTCGGTGACAGCACGGTCAATTACTCAGCAACCGTTTGGGAATTTTAGCTCTTTATCAAAACTTTTACAAAATTTTATCAAGATTTCTTTTCGTCAAGCATTTTTTATCATAGGGGTTTTATTTCAATTCTATAAAAGCTAATGTAATGTACAATACCAACAAAACTACTACTCACTGCCATTACCGCCGCCACCACCACTTTCCATCGCCATTAACGTCACCCTATAATCCACCACCACCACCACCACCATCACAAGAATAATAATGACAAGGATGACAATAATGTAAAAATATTTCAGTGAGAAATGTGTATTATTTCAAAATTCGGGGTTGGGATAGGAAGAAGGCAAATTTTACAAAAGAAGCCTCCTCTTCTGGTCCTACCTTTTTAAAAACAAGGGTATCTCTATTGTTGTTCTACCACAACAAATAAATGCGCCATTGTGTGTGCTTCTTTGTGAAATGACATTATCAAATATGAGTGTTTGTATAATAGTGGGGTTACGAATAATGACGAGTTTTAAGATTGATCATTCTCCCTCCTCTCATCTTGAAAAAACAAGAAGCGAAAAAAAGAAAGAAAGAAAGAAAGAAAGAGAGAAAAAACAGGTGATAGAAGTATAGATAAATAAATGAAGATGGGGAAGAAAAGGAAAATGAGATAGTGAAAAATTCAAAGAAAGAGAGGGAGAAAGAAAGAAAGGGAGAGAAGGGGAAATAAAGAGTGGGAGATAAAAGAAAGGGAGTTAAAAGAAGACAAATCACACACACAAAAAAGATAAAATGAGAGAAAACGAAACAAAAAGAGAGGGAGTATAGTGAAAAGTATAATTCAGACTACTGCACTCATGAAGACTGCTGACATAATCAGGAAAGTAATGGACTATGAAACTTGAACCCAACAAAATAAAAAGAGAATGTTCCGGTACTGGGACTTCTAATACAGATAGAAACATACTTCTTTTTTATTTTTCAACCTAGTCTCCAAGCACTGTCACACACTTTTCATAAATGTGCACAAGCTTACGTATTCCCTCAGCGTAATGATCTTTGGAGTGATATCTCAGCCAGTCGCTCACAATATTTTTTACTCCATCGTCATATTCAAATTTTGAGCCCCCCATGAAGGCTTTCAAGGGATAAAACAGGTGGAAGTCTGAAGAGGTAAGGTCTGGGATGAAAGGGGGAGGGGTGAGAGAGCAGTTCCCAGTTCAGCCCAATTCGTCTATGGTCTGAACAAGATGCAAGATGACTCCTTCTGACTGATGAACCCTGCGTTCATTGACTGATTCGATCCCCTCAGGAGACCTCAACACTGCTCCCTCTTTCTTCAAACAATTTAGTCCCCTTGTAGCTATTCTTTTTATTGAAACATATGTCACCATACACAGTTGAAATTCTCTTATGAATTTAAATTGGTTTGTACCCTTCACCAAATAAAATTTTTATAAAAATCGGCTGTTAAATCCTGGGGCATGCTTCTTGGCAGGCCATTTTCATTAATCACTAAAACTCTCAAAGATTTTTCAATTTGAAAAAGAAATTAAATCCATGTGAAAAAAGTAGGATAAAAACAAAAAAAAAATTAATCGATTTGTAAATCCTTATATCGAAAAATTCACCTTTTATTGAATGAACCCTGTGCTATTTAACCGGGAGTCTACAATTCATACACAACGAGCCTTTGGTCCTTACTATAGCACATACAAATGGCCAAATTAATCAACAATTTAGAGAATAATTTGTCGTTTTGAGGATAACAGATTAGTAAATTATCTTCAATAAACAGGGAGACAAGATTTCGTAAAAACAAAAAACAAAAACGAAGGCGTGTGACTAAAAGTATTGAAGAATATCGAACAAAATTAACTTAAAGACGCTCCAGACAATATTGAGTGTCTTGTACATCTCATTTTCCTAAAAAGTTTTTTTAAAGAATAAAGTGTATTTGAAACAATTTGAAATCTAAAAAACAACTATAAAGACGAAATATATTCATTGAAGCCTGGGTGACATTTATGATTGGATAAAGACTTAATCATTTCTCAAAGCAATTTCGTTTCTTTTAACTGTAATTTTATTCTTTACCATTACTCATATTGCACCTATCGTCTATTTATTCTTTTCTTAACAATCTGAGCTAGCTTTCTTCAGATCCAATAATGCGGTGCTTCTTTAAAAAATTTCAATTTCCAATGTTCTCCCCGATCTATTATCTTGACTTGATTCCACATGTACAGATGGTTTCACTTTTTTCCTCCAAACGTGGGTAGCCATTTTCAACCATTCAGTTTACTCTTTTAGTGATCCGTATCTTTGTCACAAAGTAGATGGTTATCAAACAGAAGGCCAACATTTCCATTAGATTATCAATAGAAACGCAAATGTTCACTACCAACAAATCCTATATTGCTGTTGGGTTTTCCCAGTAGCTAGCCCCCTGAACCGACTCACTACATTCTAGTTGGATTGAATGAGACAATTAATAATGAAGTAAGCGGAGCATTGGCTCTTTAATGGTTATCGCAATAAAGAAGCGGCTTAATGAATGGCATGATAAAGCTCTGCAATTGACTATGAGTTTTAGTGAAATACAATATACAAGATAAATGTTGGATAGTTAGTTGTAGTGCTAAACTAGCTGTCTATTTTTCCTATGTGGGATATCATTTTTGTACTTGCTCAGAATCTGTGAAAACTTTTTTCAGTCTTCAGAGTTGGGTTCTTTTTCACTTTCCTAAAGTTATCTTTTTCAATTAAGTATGTCAATTTCTTATAGTATTTAATACAATTTATCAATGTCTATGCGTTTCATTTGTCTGCTGGTAATATTACTAAGTCTTAACCACACTGCAGTGATCAGAGGACCAGGTTTTCTTCTTTCAAAATGTTTGTTTCTTGAGGTTTTGATTTCTCTAGGGTTTGTCTCCCTCTTTTCTTTTACTTGGCCTTTGAAATATCAAATGCATCAAATCTAAGTATGCAATCCACATGATGGTTGAGGCGAAATTAAGACCTTTGTTCAGTCCTGTCTTTTCAGAAGTTTTTAACTGGTGTTTAATGATATTGACAATGGCATCTAATGGTGTGGTGGTGGTTGTTGGCTTTGTTGTTTATTTCCTTGACATTTAATTTTAGCACTTCCTAATTTGCTAATACTAGGCCTCCTGAAATTTCTTTTTATATGCCTTATCTAGATATTGTTGGATGCGGGTTTTTCACCAGGCATGGATAGTTTCTCAAAAAACGAAGCTAGCTTGTTTGAGATTTCGGACTCCAATGGATGTTTCTTCCATCAGTTACGCTATTTCCTATCTTTGAACATTGTCTTTTCCCCTCATTGTGAACCTTTCTTCGCTTTTGGATTAGATTAGTAGTTATAATTCTAATGATGGCTGGATTATCTTCAAATATCCGCGTCTATACGGAAAAATTAAGATAATTAGTCTTCCTTACCAGTTTTTTATTTGGTCGATCAAAAATTTTCCATTGTAGGGTTTTTGATTCCATAATTGTTTTTTTTTCAGTATGTTTTAAAAAAGGTTGGATTGTTGTATTTCAAATCTTTGAACTTCTATCCTCATCCTTATTGTTATCTTTATAACGTTTTGACTGATTGACCTATCAGCCTACTTTATGATATAGAGTATTTTTGTCCGAAACATTATTATGATAACAATAAAGATGAGATGCGCAGTTCAAAAACAAGAAGCACAAGTTATCTCAGATTCCGAAAAATACAATAATTATTTTCTGCAAAATGTTTTTCATGAAGAATTTTCAACAAAACCAAATTTCCCTAGAGTTCCTAGAATTACTGGATTTTTAGAAAAGTGCCTAATTTCGAAGATATCGCAAGATAAACACAAATCCACATTTGACAATTCCTATTCTTTAAATATTGATATGCTGTAAAACCAAGCAGATGATTTTTCTCTTTACTTTTTATATCTTTCTTTAATTTTTGAAAACCTTCAGAGTAAGTGGGGCCATGAAATACAAACGAATACACGAAGAAAGAAAAAAGAAAAAAAAGAAAGAAAGAAATGGCACCTCTTCCTTTTTTTTTTTTTAAAGATAGGAAACGATTAGGAGACTCATTATATAAAAATGTAACTTGTTTGAATTTTTCACGATGGTTATTACACACTCGACAAAACAAAAACTATTATCCCATTTCTTTTCAAAAAACACACACCCTTTTTGTTTTCATTGCTCCCTATTATCTGATATGTTGAAATTTTAGTCTTTTTTTTTTTACTCTCTTTTATTTCACAGAAGATGAGACACACTGAGCAAGTATTAAAAAGAACAATCATCCTTGATTGCGTTTTTTTTATATATCTTTTTTTGCATTATTTAATTATTTTTTTTTAGATCATACTTTTTTGTTGTTGCTTCCTACGAGTTTTGTTACATTGGACTTTTTTCAATTTAAAAGATTTTTTTCTTCTATCTTTTATTGTTTCAATTTTTTACCTCCTATTCAATTGTTTGTGGATTTTTTCAGAGTGGGGGAGGTTTAATTCTTTGATTTATTTCTTAAAACATTCAATTGCATCCATGAATTAGTCATTATGCGGTTGAACTATTTACGCTTTAAGACGAACACTTAACAAGAGCTTTCTGAAGAAGAGGTTCGACGTCTGTGATTCGGTTCAACACAGTCTTGTTTCTTGAATAATTCTTTAGGAGAATAGTCAGCTTCGAAGAGATCACAAGGTAAATCAAAACATGCATTTAACACACATTCCTTTTTATTAAGTTCTTTTATTCTTGTCAAATCTCTTTTGTAATTCTTATTTAACCAAGTAGACTAACGCAAGTTTGAAGATAGAATGATGATTTGTGCATATTTAAGTTTTATCAGTTGTTTGATCTTAAAAGTTCTTCTACCCTAAATATTGCCAATTACCCCAATAAAAAATAATTAGATATAGTCTGAATGTAAAAATAGTCTGAAAATAAAAATCTCAAAATATAAAAACTTGTATTCTAATTCGGGAGAAATGCACCCCTAACTTAATATGCAAATCTTTTTATTTAATTATAATGAAATGTTGAATCAATCTTAATGGTTAAAGTTAGAATTATAGAATTTAAAACTATTGAAAAAGGAACCCAACATTTTTACATTCTCATATACCCCAAAAGCTGGTAACTCAAACAATATTATGTTCTATTTTTTTCGAATCGTGACTTCTCTTTCGGAAAATAATTGTCATATAGAGGGCACATTTAAACATAAAAGAAAAATTGTATCATGATTGAATAATTTTTTGGAGTATTTAAAAAATATTGTAGCTACAATTGATTCTTTGCTTGGTTTCTATGTCAAACTGAGGTTGTAATTTTAATTTTCTCGTTATTATTTCTAAGCAAAATATTCTTTTCGAATATCTATACATTTGTGGTATTATTATCTCTAACAGTAAAACGAGAGTATTGTTTGCATGTATAATTCATATATATATATATATATATATACATACATATATAGTAAAAATAAAAAGATAAAATCCAAATACCTGGAAAAACGGCAGTTGTTGGTAACTGTCCAATTGGGCTGACGATCGCGCAAGCGTGAAATTGACAGTTACCAACAACC
>JAYKTE010329650.1:0-11122 GCA_036873565.1 Xipholeptos notoides | reverse complement strand
ATTTGATATATATATATATATATATATATATATATATATATAATGTTTATTTCTATATAAAAGAAATCATTCACTATATAATATATTGAATTTGTAATGATTTGATTAGTTTTTATTAGTTAAGGTTAATCAAGTTAATTCAGATATTTTTAATGAAGTCTCAGATGACAAATATATTTGTTTGATTTATCCCGAATATAGCTTCCACCGGGCTTTGATTTACAAAGTGTTCTATAATGATATATGCTATTAGCACTGTACAAAGCAAATTATACTCTGTCCAGAATTGAAGCAAAAGGCTTTAGTTGATAGTTAGATAAAACACGCCATTCTAAATACTTATCTTCATTTGATGGATGTGTCTTGTAATTTTATAAACTAATATCTCTTAAAGGAAATGTAATGATTATATCAAAAGTCAGGATTGATGAAATGATTTTAATTTCTCTGCAAGTACAATTTGTCATTGAACTGAATTGATTACGTTTGACCTATGACTTCAAATGATTACATAGCATAATGTTCCTTGCCATTTCTACTAATCCATAAAAATTACTCTAAAAGTCAACAAAATATCAAATTTCCTTCTTTTTATCAGACATTTCCTTATCAATTAAAAATGATATAAAACATTTGGTTCTTTAATTTATGTGTGAGCCTTCTTGATTCCAGTAATAAAAATGTGATTTTAGGCAGTGGCTTAGTAATTGTTTTTGCTGCCCAAGCAGTTGTTAGATATGTGCCACCCATTTTCCTCCCCCTGCTGGCCATTGATAATTTGTTAACCTTCAAAATTCCCAAAAGTTATTAAAGTATTTATTTTCATAGGACTACAATCAAGGATCTAATTTTAGATTGCTGCTGCTATTAGTCATATACTTTCATCTTATAACAGTACACATATACATATATGGTAGTTGTCATCAAAGAAAACCAAAGACTTTTCAAAACAAAAAATGTATAATTCAAATTACAAAAACAATTGTTAAATTAAATGGCTCTATATTTTTTTCTATTTTTACCTGCTCAAAATGCCACCCCCTGGCATATGCTGCTCAAGGCAGATCACCCTTCCTGCCCCCTATTTGCTACACCACAGATTTTAGGCTTTGTTTTATGCTTTTGAATGTAGAGTACTAGGTGTTCCAGAAGTTGTGAGAGCATTTTGACATAAGGATATAAAAATGCATCTGGTATGTTCAGAAAGCTTGTAATCTCAAATTTCTCCTGGAATGTTCAAAGATGTTTAATGTGAGCACAATTTGGTCACACAACACACATCAAGCCAATAGTCCAATTCTTGCCAAATGCATCCAAGCTTCTGTTATTTGGCCTTTCAGCACCTCCATATCTCTTGGAATGGGAGGCACATAGACCAGTCCTTTCACAAATTTCCAAAAAAAAAAAATTGCAGGGTGTGAGATCGGGAGATGCCAGAACATGAGATCATGATCATCTTGCCCAAATCATCCAATCCATCTGTCTGGCAATGTTGTATTCAGAAACTTTCTAACCCTGAGTCTCCAGTTTAGTGGTACCCCATCCTGAGGGAAAATCAAGACTCCTTCTCACTAAATGTATCCATTAACCAGTTTTCCAGCCCATACTTTTGGAACACTTTATATAACAGAATATTAAGTACAAATATCAAATGTTCCAACATGCTTATTGATACATATATTATTTATTTAAACAAATATAGCATACTCATATCAATTTATCTAAACAAATATAGCATATTCATATCAAACACTTGTTATAATTTATCTAAACATTGTTCAGCTGAACATTTCAACAACTGCATTATTGAAAGAGATGGAAGAATAACAAGGCAGCATTGTTTGAAGAAAGTGGACATATCTAGAAAAAGGGTGGTAACCAAAGCTTGCCTAAACAGAAACCAAGCATGCTAGCATTGATCACTGAGATTTTAACATTGTCATAAGAAACCTTGAAAGATTAGCATGTTCAATTAATGATGACTTATTGATGTCATTGATCTCAGGAATCTGATGATGATATCTTATCTAATAGTAACTGCAATTAGCCAGTGTTGCCCGGGTTCTCCAATTCCCAATACAAAATTCTCGTATGTTAATGTGTACCCTATTTTTAATGAAATAGTTGAGTAAAAGAAAACATTTTTAACCAACATAATTTTGTCTAAATTGATTTTTTTGAAAAAGATTCCTTTTGCCAATAAAAATAAATTCAATCCAATTTTCTGTAAAATTTTATTTAAATCAGGTCTCTTAGATGCAAAACAGGATATGTGTCCATTTTATTATAGATAACAATGGCAAATTGATCCCTCAAATAATTGATGTAAAAGGAAAAATTGCCAATTGTAAGTATCTTTTGTTCCAAAGGTAATGCCACCTAATTTTTAAAGTTATTTTTTTTAAAGTTGAAAAGCCACAAAGATTTACCATCAAAATGAGTAACCTTTTCTGCTGAAAATGTATTTTTCTACATAGTCACCATGATTTTTAATGCAATTTTGCCAGTGATAAAGGAGGTGGTCCATTTTCATATCTGGAGATTGCTTGTTACTCACGCACAGCCAACCCAATGGTTGCTTTTTTAGAGTCTCACATAGTCAATATTTGCAACAGAGAAATAAAACTTTCTGATGCATAAGTTCAGCCAACATAACAATGGAATTTGCAATCTCCTCTGATCTATTTCTTGCTTTCTTAGAGTCTCACATTGTAAATATAACAGAGAAATTAAACTTTGTAATGATGAATGTATCAGTTTAGTCATCATATCATGTAATTTGCAATCCCCTCCAATCCATTCATGTGGAATAAAAAAAATTGGATGCATTAATTTTGGGATAACTTTCGTGCTAAAATTTGCCATCTTGCATACTCAGCCGAGATAGAATTCTCTACAACTTATATTAGAATGTTTTATGCTTTTGCACATATAAGTTATAATCTTATGTGTGCGTATCAGATGTTTTTTCCAATTTTGTTTTCCTTTGGATATCCCTAGATAGTAATCTCCTTGTACATTTATTTTTTTGAGCGTTGTCCTCAGCCTTATCTTTCAGAATGGAGACAACAGTCCGAAAAATATATGTTCAAATCATCAAGCCTCATCCCAATGATTTTGAAAAACCATAGTGTGCTTTTGGTCTTTGGCATGTAATAGAGAATATTTAAAAAATAGAAAAAGAATGAACAACAAGTCTTAAAGTGTTATAAAAGATATATTTCTTAAGTACTTTGTTGTGGTGTGTAATGTGAAAGGACAAACAAGCAGACATGGAAACAGGGAATGTAAAAGTATATTATTAAATATACACAGAATCATTAACTAAGCCTTATCTCTGCTAAACTAGAGGACACAGAAGGTTGACACTTCTCTCTCATGTTGTGTCTGGAATCTGACTGCTTCCGTAGTCAGATCCTGGCTATCATGGGTTATATATGGCACAGTCAATGTCAGGGACTCTAGGGGGTGTCACTCCAATATATTTGTTCTAAATTAAATCTAAATTACCAAATTCTATCAGTTTATATAAGAATTTATGAAAATCAAATTCCTGTATTTCTAAATAGCATTAATCTAAACTTATGTATTAATGGAACTTCTGGTGCTTCGGTGTGTGTGTCTGTGTGTGAGTTTGTTTCCAATGGAGTCCGAAATAGCTGGGCCAATTTTCTTGAAAATGTATTTTACTTTATGTATCTGGGAGTGTTCTTGGATAAGTATTGTTTCAGATTACACCTAATAAGTATTGAAAATCGATAATCAAACAAACCAGCAATAGTCACCACCATTCTCAATGCACTTTTGTTGGTTTTAGAAAGAAGAGTATTGCAATGATTAAGCATAAAACTGTGAAAATTGCTAATGTGAATACATAACTGTGGTGTGGGCCAGTTGTTATAGTGTTTGTTTTGCACGACATGGTCTGTAGGTTCGTGTACTAGAATGGTAACAACAATTTGTGTTACTGATGAGATCCAATGAGATCATACCTTTACCAAGGGTATTAGTTCAAATAATAACACAAATGGAACAAGTGGGATTTGAACTTGTGAATTGTAGTATGCAAGCTCGAATCCCAGTCGTTTCGTTTGCATTCATATTTGGACTAATACCCTTGGAAAAGGTAAGCATCCGCACATTCCCTCCAGCTATGGGTTGAATAGTGCATACTATGTTATTTAAAGAAATATGTGTGGACAAAAAATAACATTTACCAAAAATTATTGTTTAAATGACCTAAAAAGGTTGATATGCCAAACAAAATAAACCAATAAGATCAAAACAGCTGTTCTGCACTATGTTATAAGCTATGCAAGATTTTGCATTTAATATTAATGCCATAATTTGATTTAAATGTATATATATATATATATATTTGGCCATACCTAAAATTTTCTGGGTTGTGCAGGCATTGCTGGACTATGCTGCTCGTAACTTATAATCTTCAATATTTTACTCCTAACAATGTTTTTTGCTTAATTAGATTAAAACAGTAATGAAAATGGCTTCACATTGAGAAGTATAGAACATTTAATTAATAATGCTAATTAAAAATGTTTTATGAATAGATTAAAATACAAAATCAAAGAATCAAAATATTCTTGAAAGCAGCATTGGTCACAGAAGAAAGATAAAATTTGGAGGAAAAAAGGAAAGAAATAATTAAAAAAAAAAAATTGTAATACTACCGAAGAATAAATTATATGAGCCATTATTATTTTTAGAAAATTAGTTGAATATAAGAAAATCTGAAGAAATATTCAAAATTATAGGTTATTAAGGATTACTAAAGAATATATGACTTTAGTAAATAAAGATTTGTGATTATTTTTCGAAAATCTGAAGAGGGATTTGGTCAAAACGTTGGGGAATAGAAAAGGATATGGATGAAGAAATAGCTTAATTAATACTTTTAGAAAACATTTGACAGATACAGTAATATATGAATGACTAACTTAATAGAGCTTTAGTTTTGTTCAAACTTTGAGTAATGGTAGCAATATAACACAACCTTTTGTGCAACAGTTCAATGTTGGATTTTTAGGCCTTTTCAGATTACTTTTGTGGTCATTGCACATGGTGGCTTAAGGCCAGGATCTAATTCATGATCTGATGGCTGATCCAAGTGGATCTCTGTCATGGTAATATCATTATCTGATATAAGAGAGTCCACACCTGCAAATAACTTTTCTTGCTTGGTGTATAACCAAGTTAAGGGACCCTTTTTATCCTGGGCAAAGGTCTGCCAGTATTTATTCCTTATGTCACTCATGTAATTTTCACACTATATCCATTTATTTGGGTATTGGAGTGGAAGAAAGATTTTGCATCATGTGTATTTTCAATTGATTGATTGAGTGATTTGGAGTTTTATGGTATATCAACCACTTAGGCTCATTTAATGTATGGTATTTTGTTTGGTCGTTTGTTGGTTTGTTTGGTTCTTCTCTATTTTTCTGTTATACAGTTAGTTTTGTAGTTATTCATTTGTTTGATATTTTTTTGTTTTGTCTGTTTAATTATTTTTGAAGCATAGTTATGAATGGAGGAATTTATTTGTTTACTAGAAGTATTGCCTGGTTTTGCCCAGGTGCTTAAAAAAACATTAAATAAATTATTTCATCATTATTTTCAATGAAACTCTATTCATAAAAAACAAGTTCTAATACTTGAAAAATTGTAGAAATGTTTTTAAAATTTAAAAAAATTTAAAATTTAAAATTCAAAATTTAAAAAAATGTAATTTCAAATGCAAGCTTTTAATTTGAACATTTGGCTAAAGACTTCTGTGAAATACTGGTTATGAGTCTGTTGATACGGTAAATTATTAAGATTGAAAAAAAAGTATATCTAAATCGATGATTTTCCAACTAAAAATTGATTTAAAAGTTTGCCACAGGTCTAAACTCCCTTTATGTTAAATTTAAAGACTGTAGAAAAAGAATTGGCGGAGGAGTTTGGTTAAAAATAAATAAATTGCCTGCACACACATTTTTCACTTTTATAGACTTTTTTTAATTGATGAAATCAAGATGATAATTTATGATATAAAAGGATATCAGTCACTAAAAATAGCTGGCCCAAGTGTAAATAAACCAAGATACAAAACCAAATAAAATGTTTGTATAGAAAAAAAAAGACAAAAAACACTATTGTAATGAATAGTAAACATTGCTATCAACAATCCGCTTAATTTAATCTGGTCGTAAGCTTTTGCAATCTCCTTCTTTCTTAAAACAACTTCTTCAAGATTTTACCTCTTCAGACAAAGGAAATTACTGATTGTTTTAAACTACCTCATCACACAACATTATTTGAAAAAGTGAAAGTAATGGGATACAGAAAATTAAGAAAACAGTAACAAAAAAACTTTTCTTTTTGGTTGTCTTTCTTCCTGATTTTAGTATTGAACACGTCTATTTTCATTAACATAATTGTTAGGTTGAGTTTTTACTTCTATCCCATAGTTGTTAAAATGTATCTATTCCAAACTGGCAGCATAACCCGGTGTTGTCCATGCAACTCAGAAAATTTTAGGTATGGCCAAAAATGTATATACATTGGGTGCAATAAGTATCTGATACGCAAAAAAGTTGATTTATTTTTATTACACTAAAACAAAAATAATAATAAAGTGCTATTTTAATGTATTTTTGTATGATAAATAAAAATCTTGTATCAAAAATCATACATATAAAAATAATCAACATTTTGCTTTGTATCGGATACTTATTGCACTCACTGTAAATATATTAATAAAATTGTAATGTCATGATTAAAAGCAAAATCTTGCATAATTTATAACATAGTGTCAGTCAGCTGTTTTTATGTTAATGGATTTTATCAGTGATATGCAATATTGTTGCCATTTGTAACCCCAAAGGAATTTCAAACCTGCAGACAACATCATGTAAAACAAATGCCCTTAACGACTAGTCCACAACATAGTTAGGTATTCACATTGGCAATTCTCATGGTTTTAGTCTTAATTGTAGTAGCTCTCCTACGCATAAGTTCAGTCATTATAAAAATGCAATTTGCAATCCCCTCTGATCCATTCAAGTAGAATAAAAAATAATAGGAGGCATTACTTTGTATGCATTGGAGTCACCTTAGTCAACCATTTTGTTCACATACACTGCGTGAGATATTGAAATATTAGTATCAACTTTTGTACATATAATTTTTTTTTCTTTATCATGCAACACTATTGTGATAGAAAGTGTTCTTACACGCCAAGAAACAAAAGGGAGAGAAAGAGAGAGAATGAACTTTCTACAGAGAGGTGCTAACTAGCAAGCACAACCTTCCTCTCCTGAATGAGCAGGTTTATTATTATTATTATTATTATTAATATTATTATTATTATTATTATTGCCAATAAATATTTCTTCTTTTTCAAATTACTCAATCATATTTTTTTTACTAAATTTAGATTTAAAACCACTTCAATCTCTCTTAGTCTTGGAAGAAATCTCATTCTCCATGATCAAGAAGTAATATCATCATTTGATGGATTTCAGAACTTGATACAAAAATAAATATAAAACTTTGAAAATAAATTGATTAACCTTAATAAAAACTTGTAAAAATTTTTTTTAGGGGTAATTTATGGGCTGTCAATTGATATAAAGATTATCCCCTTCCAAATGCATTTTTAAAAGAGACACTTTAATG
Source organism: Xipholeptos notoides (assembly GCA_036873565.1). Lineage (NCBI taxonomy): Eukaryota > Metazoa > Mollusca > Cephalopoda > Idiosepiidae > Xipholeptos > Xipholeptos notoides. The sequence continues at coordinate 3,442 of JAYKTE010329650.1, read as the reverse complement.
CCATTTTCAGTAAAAAAGATAGGAAATACCATTCCAGTTAAAATTATTTTCAATTCAGTTAAAATTATAAAAATGATAATTATTAAGATTATATTCATTTGTTTATTATTCTGATTTACTTAAAATCCAAAATTATTCATTCAATTGCTTTGTTAAACTGCATATTAACTCATGCGCAGAGGCAGACTGAGTCATCGTTCAATCATACTATGACTGAGGGCCCGGCACTGCAATAAAATTATCATGAATGTCCTTGTTATACACTCTATTACATGCATTCTACTAGAGTTATTCTGCTTTGCCTGTACATTGTAATGTGTGTCTAATGGTTGTAGCTGACTGCTAGACATAGTTAAGCCAATATGCACAGATGACTTGCTGCACAGCCTCTACATGTGGCATTTAACTGTAAAAATTGGAGGAGGGAGCCCAATGTATTTTCTGCCTGAGAGCCCATAATGGTCTCAGTCCACCCCTACTCATGCATGTTCTCTAATGCAGAATTCTTTATTTAATATAGATACAATTTGAGAAAATACTGCTCACAAATAATTTTGTTTAATAAATGAACGTTTTGATTCAAATGTTTTGTTGACTGAATGTCTGCTATGATATGTCAAAATGGATAATGTAAACTTACATATAAATGGAAATTTGTCTGTGTGTAAGTTTGTTCCCTATGGACTCCGAAACAGCTGGGCTGATTTTCTTGAAAATACAAACAGTTGTACTTTATTCGCCTGGGAGACTTCTTAGATGGGACCTTACTTTAATTTCTTGAAAATTCGCACAGTTGTACTTTATGCACCTTGGAGTCATTTTAGATATGCTTTGTTTCAGAATACCCCTGATAAGTATCAAAAATCGATAATAAAAAATATCTGTTTCTAGAAGGAAGAGTGTGCTACAATTAAGACTAAAACCATGAAAATTGCAAATATAAACACATAACAGTGGCATTTTTCTGTTGTTAGAGTATTTGTTTTGCACACTGTGGTTTGCATGTTCAAATCCCACTTGGGGTTTGAAATTATAACAAAATTGCACATTTTACGTTTGGACTGCACTTTGTCACTCACATCTCTGTCACCATTCTGAAATCAATGAAACCATCTCATAACTGTACTGACATCAACTGTATTGACTTTGTAAACTTTGTAAAATGTTGTTAGGCCTAATTTTTAAAATATCATGATTGCTATTGTATGAAGAGAAAAGAAGAGAATGTATTGAAGATTTTATAGAATTTTAGGATACTAGAATCTTTCATAACAACAAAATTGTGATTTGGTAGTAATGACAATTTGTTAGTAAATGCTTTGATACCAAAATTAGTTCCAACTTCAACTTCTTTTGGGCTTCATGTTTTTCTTATATTTCTGAACATTTGAAACACATTATGTTTGTTTGTGTTTTATGGCGTATGAACCTTTTTAGGTCATTTAATGCCGAGATCATTCATTTTTGGTTAAATGTTCTTCTGTTTACACATAGTTTTCTGAATAACACAATGTGCACTATCTAACCTTAGCTGGAGGGAAAGTTGGGATTCATACCTTTCCCGAGGGTATTAGTCGAAATGTAAATGTACATGGAAGGACTGGGATTTGAACTCTTATATTATGATTCTGAAGTCCGATTGCTTATTCACTGTCTCAAGTCAGCCTCTCTGAAATACATTAGTAACATTGTTAATTTTAACATTATAATATTCTAAGTAATATTTTATTCATGTTTTCATATTCAGATTATTATTTGCTTATGGCTAATAAGTGGAACATCCTTATAGCTCTTCTATTTGTGAGAATAACATCCAAAACAATAAAACAAGGTTTTGCACATTTTATTGTAAACATAACACAAGATTAATTAAATGCAAAAAGGCAATGAAAATCAATTAATATTTAGAATTAGAAAATAATTCAGGTGTTATATAAGATTGTAAAAGTTAATGAAAAAATTTTTTTTTTCTGTTGAAGAAAATGATTGAAGAAAATGATTTAAAAAAATTTTTTTGACACTTATTTTTCAATAGTATTTATTTTGATTGAATTTCTGATTTTAGCATTGTAAACAATATTCAATAATTTGTTTTTTAAAGATTTCTATTGATAAGTCAAAGTATAGATATTGCAATAATAATGATCATGTCCCCACAATCAATTTTGAAAACTGAAGAGCTAGTTGGTAGATTCAAATAATTGTTTCAAACCATTAACTTTTAAAGGAGTTTTGTGTGCACATTGCCAACCATAAATTCAATGAGATCAAGATTACTAAACACAAGAAAAACCACTGGATTACATTTGGCTAACTAAAAAGATATAGACCTATTAGTAGAATACCTTCTAAAAATATGATCATTACAATGACGAAAAATACAGACACTCTTGTATTTTCTGGCTTAGGCCATTGCACAGTTTCAGGGCTTTCAACATCATACCGCTACCACTCAGTCAAACCTGTCAGGCTCTGACACATCCTATTTCTGTGCGATGTTATGTGACACTGACTTATATCTGTATCCAGTTCTTGTTCGTTCTCAGTATAGACAGGGTAAATTTTGGAAGGATCCATACCATCCCAATTTAGAGTTTTACTTGGAATCATAGCTATGCTGTTCTTTAAAGAAGCTGATTTTTTTTAATTATTGATCATTGATAATCATTGGTAGTATTTCAAGACAAAACCTAGCTAAAAACACTCCCAGACACATGAAGTACATCTGTGTAAATTTTCAAAAAATCGGTTCAATTGTTTTGGAATACATAGGGAACAAACACACATAGACAAAGCTTCATTCATTAACAAGTTTAGTTATATATACATATATATATATATTATATACTTGGTTGAACAACAAAAAGAGATAAGTACAAGGCCAGTTTTATATGCTAATTTTATTCCGGGACTTTTGGAACCACTGTTGTCCTTCGCCTAGATGAGTTACTCTTTTTGAGTTGGCCTCATCTACCCAGGGTTTTGAAATTAGTTTTATACTTAAACCTTGAAGAGATACTCCCTCAAGTTAACAAGCCTCATTTGCTCGAAGCAACTGAAAGTGAATGTATTGGTTTAGATTGGGATTGGAACTTGTACAACACCATGTATATTGCATGATTCCAGAGTACAAGCTTTTACCACTCCTCCACCTTTAACTCTCTATATATGTGTGTGTTTTATGGTATATCAACCATTTTAGTTTATTTCAATAATAATGTCAATATCCCCCTTCATGTCAATTTCAATGTATGGGTGTCATCAAACCATGTAAGGTTGTCAGACAGGTTACACAGAGATTTTTTTATAGTGGTGAAGGCTTGTGTAGCACCATCCACACAGTCGATGCAAGGTATGCCACAGACTACATGAACAACAAACCTCAGGTTTTACTTCAGAGTTTTCCTTCTCCTAGATGCCTGTCTTACCAAAGACTAAGGGT
>JAYKTE010329539.1:10000-11122 GCA_036873565.1 Xipholeptos notoides | reverse complement strand
TGCTTATTTTTTTAAAATAATTTTTCCGTATACAGTAAGGTATACAATGTAATTGTAAAAGAAAATGCGATTAAACATGGAGGGGGGGGCGCCAATTTTATAGTTTGCCCCAGGGCGCAAAATACCCTGGCTACGCCTCTGCCTCGATGTGACATTTATTTGAAGAAACAGGCTCAACTCCAACTGCAGGAAGAAATATAAAAAAAAAATTAAGTTAGACATGTTTGAATATATGGCAATCAATTGTAATAAGGAAAGTCCACGCTAAGGGAGAGGAGAGAGATTATACATTTATTTGGTTTTTTCAGAATCCTTGGGATGAGGCTTGATAATTTGTACATTTATTTTTCAGGCTATTGTCCTCATCTTTATCATTGTTACCTTTACAAAGTTTCACCCATCTTCAGTCGCCAAAATTCACCCATGATTATTGCCCTGGACCCGTGGTGCAATGGATAAAGGCATTAAGTATCTGAAATTCTAAGTGAGTATTATCTGAAGGCGAAGGTTTTAAAAGCAGTAGTTACTAAGATTGCAAGGATTTTAACACTCTACCAGATCATGGTTGACAGAACTACTCCCGTGGTTTTATAAAAGGTTAAGTTCGAAATTCTGTGACTTGATTATGACAAGAAGGTTCTTGAGTTCAATCACCAGAACACAGCCAAAAGATTCTTTAGCTGAAATGTTGTGAAAGTTACAATGTTAAGGATGAGGACAACAGTCCAAAAAATAGATTTAACTACATTAATTTATTTATTCAATATATCTATTCAATATAAATTTAAAAAATGAATATGACTTTAAAAAGAGAGAGTTCCAATGTAATGGATATAAAACAGGATGTCAAGGTTTACCTTTAACAATATTCAACATAGACTGACAGTTAACACTTGCAGAATATGAATAGTATACCCATGTGAATTGAGTAAAGGGTTTAATGTGAACAGTATACATATGTGTATCAAATAGAGGGTTTAGTTTATAGTTCTGAAAAGCATATCAAATTCAATGTAAAGGTTGTAAGTAATTCTTGAAGAAGGCCAAAGAAGTTATCAACTGAAATGTTGTAAATGTATCAGTAAATATAAGGATACATATCATAATAATTTGAATAATAAT
>JAYKTE010329539.1:0-5000 GCA_036873565.1 Xipholeptos notoides | reverse complement strand
CACAGTTTGAAAACTTAACTATATCTTATTTACATAATTACACTGGTTACACAAGTATTATAGACATTCCTTACCCCTATTCAAAAATGCTGCATAACTACTCTAGGCCTAGGTACTAGCTAGTGATAAACCTGCAGGGGTAAGCCCCGAAGCAGGAGCCAGGTTGAGTCCGTCTTTACATGGTGAAGGCTGGATGAAAAAGAGATGGAGCAATGGCCCAAAAAATGAATCATGGGCGCCTGTATTCATATGCCGGTCAACCATGGTGGGCAAACAACAGCCCAGACAGGGACCATTGCACGGATAGGGGCACATATAGTGCCACACTCCTGTATTCGTTGCTCTTCAACTTTAAAAAATATCTTTAAAAATACATGGCATTACTTCATGGCGGACAAACATGAACAACCAGCTGCTTTAACAAGTGGCCTCATTGCACAGAGTTGACTGTATACAAATACATTTCAAATGAGATCAAACCTATCATTGCCAATTCTCAACGAGGGTTATTTTTCTTGAAATTTTATCCTATTCGTGCTGTCTTTCTTTTACGTGTTTAATCTACAATTACTTCCGTCTCAGGGTTTAAGCCACTATTGTCAATGAACTAAGAAAATGAGGTAATATAATGAATTGATTGGTTGTTTTACGGCATGGCAACCTTTTTAGCTCATTTATTTCCCCACAAAATATTTTTAAAATTCCCAGCGGAAAGCAACGGAATCAATCATCAGAAATTGAAATGGGGTGAATATTATTACAACTATACAATAATGACAATGATAGTAATAGTAATAATGATGATAATACTAGTTCAAATAATAATAAAATATTAAAAAGAATTAGAACAAGGGAGAGATAAAATAGAAATATTAGGAAAATAATTCCAAACCCCGCTCGAAATCATTAAATAAAATTCAAAGTAAAAGTGAAAGTAAATAAAACAAACTTTATATAAATCTTATTTGTTAGAAGATAGGAGGGTTAAAAAAATATTTTTATGTTAAAACCAATCAAAAGTTAGATTTTTCGAAGAATCCTGACCCTGGACTAGAGTAAATGTTTTCTTTGTTTATTTGTAACAAACAAAAACTAGAAAAATGAGATAAAAATAAAACAAAGAAAAAAATATGTTAGAATAGAATAGAATCAAATATAATAAAATAAAATGAAGTATTTCATTTGTTGATGAATTAAACACCCCTTCCCTCCCAAAAGTATATATGTAAAAAGCTAAAAAACAAAATAAAATAAAAATTTGAAACCGTTGCGTAAAAGCAAAGATCGAAATAAAATGTTTGTATAAAAGAGGTTCGGGTTTTGTAGAAAAGAAAAAAAAAGTGGTGCTAAAAGGTAATGGATGGAAATTAAAGAAAAGTGATCAACAAAATAAGAAAAAAACTTCTAGACAAAACATTAGCGAAAGCGGATTGAAAGTACAAGACAAAAAAACTAAAGTTAAAAACTAGAAAGTCAAAATGAAATGTAGAAAGTGAAAGTGAAAGTGAAAGTAGAAAATAAAAACAGATTGAAGAAGTGGGAGTAGAACGTGAAAAGTGGGAAACAAGTTTTAGTGTGCAGAGAAATTACAGAAGGCTGCTAAATATATACGACTTAGGTAATATTAAAGAACAGATTTAAGCGAGATAATAAATCTAAAAAAAAAAAAAGAAATAAAGATAAAAACGAAAAGCAAGCTATGGACAAGGGAGATATTGTAGGTAGACATTTGGGGGAGTATTGCAGAAAAAAAAGCAATTGGGCGAGAGAAAAGTGACTTGTGGTACAAAAAAGCGAAATAAAGATGATAAAAAAGAGAAAGAAAAGGAAGAGGAAGTGAGAAAGAGAGAGAAAAAAGGAAGGAAAGAGAAAGAGTAAAAGATACACACAAAAAAATAAAGAATAAAAATGATAAGAAAATTGGCAAAGATGAACTGATTGACCCTAAGATAAAGTTTCCTACGAATAAATAAAAAGAAAAGTAAACATTTATATTTTTTTGATAATCATATATCTGTGATTTTGTCAGCGTATGCATTTATGAATGTGTTCAGATGTACGACTGTATGCAAGATATTCAAATTTCTAATATATTTCAACATTTATGTATTACTTGAATAGGTAAAAAAAAAATGCCGAATAAAATACAAAATATTTCAGAAACACAGAATAAGATCTGAATTCTTCAATAAAAGCAACGAATAAAACATGAAATTTTCCGAAAACACTGAATCATTTTTTATATTAAAAATGTTGAATAAAACTTGAAGTCTTTCAAGAAACCCGAATGATTTTTATACTAAAAAAAATTAAATAGAGCTCAAAGTCTTTCAAGAAGGCTGAATAGTTTTTATATTGAGAAAAAACACTGAATAATATTTGAAGACTTTCAAGAAAGCTGGATAATGTTTAATATTAAACACATTAAACAAAACTCGAAGTCTTCTAATGACATTGAATTATTATTAATATTGATAAAAAGATATTCAATAAAACTCCAAGTCTTCCAAAAACGCCGAATTATTTTTAATCCTTTTAAAACAATAAATAAAACTTAAACTGTTCTATATAAACAAAATAACTATAATTTGGTCACACATAAAGTGATGCATTACATTCAGCATTTTTACGGCTATGTGTAGGAGCGTTTCAGACAGGAAGAATGAACTTATAAATCATTATTTTCACTTTCACAAACAATCAGTTAAAATATCGACCGTATACCTTAGACCATGTAAATCTGTTAAAACCATCCACTTTTTAAAATAATTTTCCGAGAGTTTTGAATAACTTTACAGATTTCAAATGTAATGTACAACGATAAAACCTTTTCATCTCCAAAATACCTAAAGATGCAAGACCAGAGTCTTCAAGGAGAAGGAGAAGGAAACCCTGTGAGAGGAAAATGATAGCATCCGCGCTTAATTTTTGGCCCTCAGAAAGAGTCACCAAGAAAGAATCGAACAACGGGTTTAGGTAGGTAAGTTATATTGAAACAGGAAAGTGAAATTTGTCAGTACTTCTGACTACAAATTTAGACATTTCATAGTTTCGCGTTGTAAGGCGAGGTTCTCCCCACTGAGCATGTTAGACCCAGACTTAATATAAAGAGTTCATGCAGAATAAAATTGGTATGTCACTATAACACTTAAGTGGAACAACCTGACGTAAGGGACATGATTTTGACTTCGTGTCAAATCACAGTTCTGTGTCCGATTTGGCAAATAATATTTACACCAGAATGCTTTGAGCAGTGTATGAACACTGTAACATTTCAAAGAGAGTTTTACAGAAAAAGAAAATGCATCTTTAATGATCAATCAGTAATTGCAACTACAAAGAATTAGACCCATCGGCCAACCTATTTAACCCACATACTATTCCATTTCAATTAAATTGGCTTTAAATAAAAAGAAAAGAAATTGCAACCAAATAAGATCTAATTACTGAATGTATTAGATGAGTTCTGATTCTTACTTTTATTCAAGTTATTTGATTTTCTACTTCCATATTTATTGTAATCCTCAGAAAGTTTTGTCCGATTTTCCTTTCTCGTGGCGTAGCAGTTCTAATAGTTTATATAAATTCTAATGGATATTCATTTGGCGGTAATAGGTTTAATCCTGATTGCAGCCGAAAATAGCTAAAGAATAGTTAAATCCATATAGTACCAGATAACGCTTATAGAATTTCTACAGTCTACTCCTTTCGATCAAATAAAGGATTAAGTCAGCAGTTCCTAAACTAATCGCGAATTCACCATGAGGGTTCTGAAGTTCAATTAGTAGCTAAAGAAGGCAGCAGGGCACATCAGTGGAAACATTATGAAAATAACAATGAAGACGAGCGTAAAAGTTTGAATAACTTGATCATGAAATTAAGAACTAAACTCACTAAAGAACAATATTCGAACTAAACAAAATAACTAGTCTGGTTTTATAAGAGTAAAAAAAATAAAATAAATAAACAAAAAAAATTATAAAAAACAAAAACAACCAAGAAAAGTATAATTGAATAAAAACGAACGAAAGTTTAAACAAAATAAAAATAGTTTCATTTATTTAAGCGGCACTTAAAGGTAGGGTAAAAATAGCCGTTTATTCTTTTTTGTTTGCTTTGGTTTTTTGCTTTGGCATTGAGAAAAAGGACGGTGAAAAACGAGGGCGCGTGTGGCAAGATATTTTGGTGGAAAGTAAAAAACAAAATGGCGAGCGTACGCAACTGAGAGAAATTAGAAAGAGGGGGGGGAAAGACGCAAGAAGATTAGAAAGACGCAAGAGAAATTCAAGAAAACAAAATAAACGAAGAAAAAAAAATTTTTCTAATCGACAAAAGTCCCTCGCTACAAAAAAAAAATCAACCACCCCAAAAAACAACAAAAACAAAAACAAAAACAAAAACAAAACAAACAAAACAAAATAAAAAACAATAAAAGAAATAATCTCTCTTAACTAAAACAAAAACACCCAACATCAACAAAAACAACAATAAAAAGATTAATAAACAATGAAAAAAAATCCAATAATCAACAATAAACAAAAGAAAAATAAACGAATAATAATAATAATAATAATAATAATAATAATAATAATAATAATAATAATAATAATAATACTGGAAATTACACAGTAGTTGAAATATCAGAAAGAACATTTAACATTCTTAAATTAAAACAAATCCTGAGAAATAGTTCATAATTAAAAAAAAACAAACTTGCTGCTTCCTCTCAACATGACTTTTTTTAAAATTATAAAACAAAATAGTCAATTTGAAATCGTAAACAGTTTTGAAATTTTTGTACAGGGATTGTTTTTAATGATTTTTAAAAGTTAAAGAAATAACGTTAAATGGAGGTAAAGACTTTGTTTTTGATATAAGCGTGACATACAAAATAACACACACGCTATCGTATCAATATATAGATAATAGTAATAATGATAATAAAAAAAAATATATATATATATATATATATGAATGAGAAAGAGGAGGGATTGCAGTCA
>JAYKTE010329538.1:0-20340 GCA_036873565.1 Xipholeptos notoides | reverse complement strand
ATTTTTTACTTTAATTGATAATAAATTTTAATTAAATAATTAAGCAAATCAAAATTATTTCTGAACATTTTAAAAACAAATTATAGTTCAACGCAAAAAAAGTAGTTCGTTTCAGCAACGGGACCGCTATTCTTCACCTTCTCCAACAAGTAATACATTTAATTTATACAAAAAAAAAAGATTTCAGTGAAAGAGTACTGATATGTGATATTTATTTACAGATTGTCTTGCCTGAGGGCTGTGACAATGTGCTTCTTGTCACTGACTGCAGAGCAAAAGAAATGCTAAAAAATGGCAAAATAGTCATGTAACGACAAGAATATTCTTTAATAAAAGCTTATTGTCACGGCACGCCCCTAATAATAATAATATAAGAAATTGAATGTGTAGAGAACTAACTACAGCAACCTTGTGAAGAAAATAAAATATCAATAAAGTAATTGGTGTTCCACGATATGGTTAAGAAGGACAACAAAAAATAATGAAAAACAAAACTTTAAAAAAAAGATGTAAAGGCACGAACTTTTTGACTTCCAAAATAGACTGTTAGCGCGAGAGACCCCATCTTTTTTTCAGGGTGAAAACAACAATATTATAAACAAAATATGTATTTAAAAACAACGATATAGTACTTAAGCTGGACTGGACGGTGGTCAATTCAATTTATTTTCACTCGGTAGGAAACTGGCCCAATTTTTATGATGAAATCAATTAAAAAATTGATTTAAGACCGTTTTTTTTGGGGGGGGGTTAAAGGGTGTAAAGCCCCTGTTAACATACCACCCTCAATATTTCGGGGATCTAGTGGGGGGCGGCTAAAAAAAACCTTCCTAACAACAAAACATTGTGTGTTATTAAATGCCTTTTAGGTGGGCCAATTTACCTCTGGTCCATACTAATAATAATGTCTTTGTAAATTTCAAAGAAAACAGATTTAAACATTTTTTCTTTTAGTTCTTCTTAAACCATCCTTTAATATCCAACGTTTTTCAATCTCGTTGACGTTGCTTTCTTCAGAATTTGACCCCGATTCGGGTAACGAGGAAGAAGAAAGGCCATTTCAAAATTAGGGTTTAGGGCTTTCTTTACTTGTTTTGTTTTTAATTACATTTTTTTAACTATATCAATTAATTATCATTGATTTTTCCTTAAATCAATCTACAAATAATTTTGAAAATAATTTTATTTGGTTAATCGATTTGCAAAGAAAGAGCTGGCTGGCTGGCTCTGGCTGAAGTCAAAACCCTTTGGACCCTGAAAGGCCGATCGGCCCTGATGACCAAGGTAAAAAGCGACATAGTCGATGTTTCGGTCCTCCATATAGTCCTAATGACGAGTGAATAATTTTGCAAAGTCAGGATCCAAAGGGTTAAAACACACACACATTAAGACCTGCTTTTGTTGGCCATTTTCTTGTAAAAAATATCGTTATTCTGACATATTTCATTAAAAAGAATTTTATTTCTAATTCAATTTCTTCTTGTTTTCTAACAAGAAACTTAGTTGCTGGTTCGAGTGTCTAAATTCTTTTTAATGCTAAATAACGATATATATTTTGCCTAAATTTTAGCTTAATAAATATCAATAAGTACACTCCATGCACACCAATAGCAAATTGAAAAGAAAAAATTTATGGCCCACGTGTCATCAATTCTGTTTAATGAATCTCCCGATTTGTACAAAACAGGAAAATTAATTTTCATTTATAGCGTTAATTAATTACGACACGAACCCAAACAACAACACACACGACATCTGATTCCTGAAGAAACGATGATAAATAATTAAAGTTTAATTCCCAGTCTTCCAAAGTTGTTTAATGCTTTTAAATATTTCTAAATTTGAACTTTAATATAGCTTAAGGTTGTCTTTCAAAAATCCAAAAACGTCATGTAATTATTTTAACAATATCATAAAAATTCGATTTTGTTACAGTCCAAGGGAGATAACTATTCTTGATGTTAGACCAGTAGTCGGGGCAACAGAGGCTAAATTCTCCCCAGATAAGATAAATTATACTTTTTTTTTGGGGGGGGGGGTAATGAAAGTTGTGGATGTGCAAAGTGAGGAAAAATTGGAGAAAAGAATGCATCGAGGATCCCACGAACTGGGAAACTGAGAAATATCAGTATTGAATCTGCCCCTTCCTTTATGAGTATTGGAAGCAGTATTTGGAAACTGTTTTTAACCCTAAGTGAGACTGATAAAAAGTGTTTTATTTCTGTTTATAAATGTGATTCCTACAGGCTTTTTTTCTCGAGTGCTATTTCCATGCCAAAAAGACAGATTTTTATTTCCTATGATAGAGGAAATTAAGAATTAAACATTTTTTTAATATACATTTTTTTTTGTTTACTTATTATCCATGAATTTCAAGTAAATTTGTTTGTCTGTAATATCCACCAGAATACTTCCATGTGTTGGGGTAAATTCATTTTACTACAAATTCTATTGGGGGTAAAAACACCTGAAAAAAAGTTACCAGAGTCCTGTGTTAGAGGATATATCACTATATTTGATATTGTTCTCCTCACCATTGTATTTTTCTCTCTTACAGATCTTGTTTGTCGGTAGATGGTAAACGTTTACATAACAAATAGAATGCATTATTTATGAAAAAGATTTTATAAAAATGTTAAATAAAGGAATCGATCGATCTAAATAACCAACTCCATCATTTTTATAAGATCTTGTTCATAAACAAGAATGCCTTCTATTTGTTATGTATACGTTTACGTTTACCATCTAGCAACAAACAAGATCTTTAATAGACAGGCAAAGGTGAGCACAATCTATGTATATATCTAAAAAAGTGAAATTGTCTGTCTGTCTCTGTGCGTGTGTACATATTTCCCTACCAAACTTCTTCGTCAATTTTCGGCCTACAGACTTGAGATTTTACATTAGGGGTATTCAGACACAGGGAAAACTTTTTGGTTTTGACCCAGAAATTTAAGTAAGTTCAAAGATTTGGACTGAGGGGAAAGGTTTTTCATTAGGTTTGATCAGGAAAAATAACTACTAAGGGGTCAAAGTTGAAAGATTTGACTACAAAATACTCTGTTAATTTTGGGTCTAAACAATTGAAATTTGCCATTAAGGGTATTCAGACATATGACAAGATTCTTAATTGGTTTTCAGCTGGAAATTTTGCTTTCAAGAGGTCAAAGTTGAAAGATTTGACCTTTGTGATCTCTACCAAACTACTCTGTCAATTTTTGGTCTAAACACAAGAAATTTTTGATATAGGTTATTGGTACCTGGGTAAAACTTTTTAATTGGCTTTGAGTTTGAAAAAATAGCAGCTAGGGGGTCAAAATAGAGGTCAAAGTTGAAACTGTTTAATCCAGCACCCGGCCAATGTCGAGTTAATCTGCTGGTATATCTATAAAAGTGAAATTGTCTGTCTGTGTCATTTTCCTTACCAAACTCCTTCATCAATTTTCGGTCTACAGACTTGAAATTTGACATTAACGAGAAAGAAAGACATGGGGAAAACTTTTAAATTAGTTTTTAGCCGGAAATTTAACTGGTAAGAGGTTAAAGTTGAACAATTTGACATTTGACATTTCCTACCAAACTACTCCACCAATTTTGCGTCTTGAAATTTTAGATATAGTTTAGTTAGACCTTGAGGAAACTTTTTAATCGACTTTGAGCCAGAAAAGGGGGTAAAAGTTGAAAGATTTGACCTTTGCAGCCTCTACCAAACTGGTCTGATTCCGAAGTCCAACTATCTATCCATTGGCTGGAAAAATTGATTTCTTTTCTGCAATCAGTAAGGAAAGTAATTTGAATGAAGTGACTACTTCCTGCTTTCAGGTCTTTTGCTGCCGAGCAACACAAAATCAAATGATCTTTCTTTCTTATTGCCTTCAGCTTTGCTAAGAGACTGATTTCTTCAAAGCCAATCACCAAAGAAGAATTCAAACTATGAAGAAGCCATTAATCATACTGAAAATCATGGCAATGATTGTTGATTATTAAAGAAAAAGATCAGCCTCAATAACAATTGAGTGCTGTCACAACAGATAAGCTCAAAGTCCTTGCATTATCATCCACTGTCACCCTTCTGTCAGACTGAATGAGGTCATTGACTGATTCGACTCCCTCAGAAGATATGTCACTTCCATAGACCTCCCAGGCCGGTCTTTATCATCAACACTACTTCATCCTTCTTTAAACAAATTAGCCCACTTGTAGACATTATTTTCAGATGACACGTGATACCATACTCAGTTGAAATGCTCCTGTGAATTTTGACTGGTTTGCACCTTTCAGCAACCAAAACCTTGATAACTGACCACTGGAGTTTGCTTCTTTGTCGGCCATCTTTATTTAAAATTTTTTTCAATCTGGAAAAGAAATTAAATCCATGTAAAAAAGAAGTGTAAGTAAAACATAAAAAAGTAAGCTTCTATCTGTATTAGAAGTTCTTATACCAAAAGATGTCCCTAATTTATTGAATGACACTCATATATTGTTGAGTGATTGAAAAATATAAAAAGATTTTCTCATAGAAAAACTTGATTCAGTTTTTTAAAATTTCTAAGACAATGCTTCAAAGATTTCCTTCTAAATGGTTGTGAATCCAATCTAAGAAAAGTAGAACCTAGTAAATTCTTATTGGATTTACTTAAAAAGACAAGAAACTGAAGAAAAGAAATGTATACTCTTTTATAAAAATAAATAGTTTAATACTTTTTGTCAATAAATCCTTGTGTCCGATCTGAAGTTCTTTTGTTTTTATTTAAATAGGAATTGTCATTAGGAAGATTAATCGTTTTGAATAAAGTTGGCCACTCGGGTTGACTTACCATTAATGAATTGAGGTGTTTTTTTTATATCAATGTGGCAGGACCAGAGAATGTAATAATTTTTGTGTCTGGTAAATTGATTGAATTGGCTTAGCGTTGAGCTATTTATTTCTACTGGTCATGTGTGTTGGGGGGAGGTCTACTTTGGTAGGCAGTGGATAGGCAGCCAGACTTCAAAATCGTAATATGTGAGTTTGGATCACAGTCGTTCAGTTTGCACTCATATTTGGACTAATACCCTAGGGAAAGCTATGAATCCCCACACTCCCTCCAGCTAGGGGTTAAATAGTTCATACTATGTTATTTAAAAAAAAACTATGTGTGGACAAAATATAACGTTGTGATCACATAATTTTCTTTATGCTTTTTTTTTCACCGGCAACCAGTAACAAAACACCCACACAGATCACTGCTCTGCTCAACCCAACTCTCAGACCCCAACTAACTCACTGTCGCCACTTACCCCTCAGCTAAAGGTCAAGTGATGTCAGCAGTCTATGGGGGCTCAAAGGTGTCATAATACATCAAGACTTAATCAAATTAGAATGAATTTTGTAAGACCATGGCTTTGTGGCAGACAGAAAGAAAACAAGAATGGACACAATTTGATATTGAGACATGCTCAACATTTAAATCTTACTCCCAAACACATTTATATATAAATTTGATAAATCTGACTCAATAATCATGACAAAAATAATCATTGAAAAAAGATATCTTGGTTAAAAAAAAGTCTGTTTTATTGATATTTAGTTTTTGATCATTTAAATTCATTTCGAAGATTTCTTCTGGCATTTGTGATCTTATTTCCAACTGTTACTCGGAATGTCCGTGGATCCATTGCTTGTGCTCCATTTTTTTGAGCAAATTCTTCAAGGAAATCTAGAAAATAGAAAAAGATACTTTGAATTCGTGCTGTGTGCAATTTTAATTCCAGTCATGTTGCCAAAATAGTTGAATTTTATAAGAGTGAATCAAAAAGTTGTAAAACTAAACTTCACGATTGATTGGAAATTTTAATTATATTTCTTTTTTTCTCCTTTTTTAATTTTTTACATTATATCTATATTCATTATTATACTAGCAGATTTACCCAGTGTTGCCCAGGTGCTGGATTAAACAGTTACATCTGTCAGTATATATAATTAAAAAATTTTATTTTTAAAAATTGTAGAAATATTTCTAATTTTAAAACAATTAAAGTTTAAATGCCAACTTTTTATTTGACCATTTGGCTAAAGACTTCTGTGAAATACTGGTTGTCGGCATCTACTGACAACCAACATATAGTAAATTATTAAAATTGAAAAAGTATATCTAAATCAATGTTTTTCTGACTAAAAACCGATTGAAAATTTTGCCCCAGGTCTGAATTCCCTTTATGTCGAATTCCAAGATTGAAGAGAAATAATTGACGGAGGAGTTTGGTAGGAAACAAATTGCCTGCAAACATGCATTTTTCACTTTTATAGATATATAGATAGATTTATTACCTGTTCACCATGTCTTAGGTGAACCTCCTCAGGGCAGAAAACGCACCACAAATGTTACAAATGTTACTTGTTTCAGTTTTAACAGAAGTGGCTTTTCTTTCATTTTACAATCATTTTTTCAAACAAATCTATTTTGTTCCTTTTACCTTTTATTGAGACTAATTTCTTTCTGTCCAGTGGAGTGTGATGTTTGTCTTTATGTGTACGAATACCAAGTCCACTGGCCGCAACTAACTCATCTCGGGTAAATGTGGCATCAATAAGCTAAAGAAATAAGAGGAAAAAAAATACATTCGGTCAATATGAATCCATTTTTGGAAAAGGCCTTGGGTTTTTACTTGATTTTAGAATGCAAAAAAGCTTAAATAGGTCTAGAATAAAAGATACTATGCTGCAGCTGATGTATGTTGTGTAATAAAATGCTACTTTCTATTTTCTATCTACTTCAAGTAAGAAATCACCTTTGGATATTTCTGTTAGTTTTGGTCATTAAACAATTATTCTTTTATTTTTTTTTCACTTTTTCAAATTCTGTTTTACCTTTTCAAATTTACCTCTGCTGAGTTCTAAGATAAATCTGTAAGATTGTTTGTCTTTTGGATTAAATCCAACGAAAGGTGCAGAGGGATTATAACTTGTATAAACTCTAATTATAGATTAACTAAATGATTTTATATAAAGTCTGAAAGCAAGAGTAAATGCTTATCAAAATTCCCTTGGTGTCCGTCTTTCATGAAATGAATTATCCACACAGAAAGGTCATTTATTTATTTTCATCTACTTATCAGTTGTTAAGGAAAGTCTGATTACAAAGCCATTCCTTAAGGTGAGTTTTCATAGTGGGAAGTAAGTAAGTAGGTGACGCATACCACCCCTTTTGACAGGAGGCTTAGCTATTATGTAATAGGTTTTAACTCCTCCAAAGTTGAAAGATTGGACCCTTGCATCATTATTTTCCACTGTGTAAACACTGTATTAGCTGCTGGCTCTCACTCATGTCCAAGTATTGGGTACATGTTGTCTTCTTCCCTATCTTTGTTGATACGAAGTGAGGGGGAAGGCAACAGAGTGCAATTTGTTATGGATATTGTTTTGGGTGGTTGTGGCTGCGTGATAGTCATGCACACCCACTTGGCCCACATCGCTTTCACCACGGCTCAAGAAGAATGAAACAGTCAGTGTCCATTATTTAGGTTGCATTGGACTGATGGCCTCTTGATTTACCAACAGGCATTCTTTTGACCACACCCCCAAACACTAAGCTAGGTATTTCCATGTCCTGGCGCAAGATACAGTACCTAGTTATTCCTAAATGGTCACCCATCTAAGTACTGACCAGGCTCAACTTTGCTAGAAGGAAAAAAATCTAAAGTAAAAACCTGAGGTTTCTTGTTCATGTACTCTGTGACAAACCCTTGCACAAACTGTGTGTTATCAGCAGTTCCAAGAAGTATGGATGGTGCTACACAAGCCTTCACTACTATAAACAAATTTCTGTGTGGCAGTCTGACGAATATACAGTCAAGTCATGTTAGAGACACTGGTTCCTGTCAGATGAACCATATATACATACACTATATGCAGGTATTTATTCATACAAACCAAATGCCCTTTTTTCTCAAGCGAATATACATATTTTTGCTAAAGAATAAACAATTTTTCTTTTGAAAATATGAAACAGATTACCTTATTTAAAAGATATTTCATTTTATCGCCACGTCGATCTTCTGCAGAACGAATGATATCCTTCAATTTCAAATAATCGATATTTAATCTTTTCATCAGCGAACTTTCCTGAAAGAAAGTCATCAAATTAGACCAAAAAAACAAACCTTAAAACCATATTAACAAGGATTCATTTATACAATCACAGTAATGAGATCGACTATCTCCATACAGTATGATTAGAAAGTTTTTCATTCACTGGATTTTAAGACAAGAAAGAATAGAAGTTACCTCCCTTTGATTAATTCTATTATATGCAAACATTTCTTGCTATGGCTCAATTTTCCAATCGCATATTATATATCTATATATTTTCATCAAATATTGTTGGCATCTATTTTATTTATTGTTTCCAGGATTAATGGTGAAAAGTCCCAATTTGCATCCCAAGAAGTTGTTGCTAACTGGTTCTGCTTTATATTTATTTATATAATAATTTCTTTCACTTAAAAATAAAAGACTGGAACAAATAGAAATTAGCAATATTTAAAACAGATTGGAAGTTAATGAATGATTTTGCTAATTGAATTAAATTCTTTACAATCTTTTCTATTTATGAACAGTATTGTTATGGTCCTGTGAAGGGCCACTGAAAGAATTTGTATTTATAGAAGGAAAAAGTGATATCCAAGATAGTTGTAGTAAGGTTTAGCTGTGCTTTAGCTAACAGGAACAACTGTCATAGTATCATTTAAAACAGGATGTTTTCTTTCACCAAGCGAGCTAAGCTCGAGGAAGATATTGAGGTTGGACGAGATTATATTGGGGTATGATAGGATAGGTCCCCATAACAAATAGAATCGAGAATAAACATTCAGATTGGAATTATTATTATTCCCATAAGAAAAAGAAGGAAAATACCATTTCAAAAATGACATTATTCTTATTTTGATTGGAATGGGGGTTCTATTTGGAATGGTACTTGATAATATAATAATCAGGCTCATTCACTTATAGGGTTTTTCCGTTTCATTTCCCAAAATATAATTTGATCATCAAATCTCCCCAATGATTGTAACATTTCTAATCAGAATGTAAGAAACAAAAAGAAAGTTATTTCAAAAAGGTTTCTTTAAATGTAGAATATTTTTTAAAAAAGAAAAAAAAATCAAAATTTTAAAGAATAACTCACACCAATAATTATCGGTTGGGTATTAATCTGACTAACTGTAAAACTGGGTAAGGATATGGAACTCTGGGGTGGTAATTGTTGCTGTTGCTGTTGTATTGACTGTGATGGTGATTGAACTGGAGGTGGGATTGGTGTTGATGGAGGAATAGAGGTCTGAAGCGTCGTCTGGGCAGAAAGTTGTAGATTATCTTCATCATCAATTATCAATTCTGATTCAGCTTTTTGGGATTTTAAAACGGTTAGAACCCCTTCAAGCCAATTGCTGATCGTCGATTGGTCTTGCTCACAACTGGGCATTAAAAGTTCTAAACAAAAGAAACAAACAAACATAAGAATTCTAGAATCAATTCATTTTCATATCAAAAAGATGGAAAAACAAAGAATTTATCGACTGAATTTTTAGAATAGTACTCCATGTCAACCTCAAATTTCATAACTATTTACTGTCTCTTTGATTATTCATTCTAACAAAACCTTTTCTAAATTGAAGCATTTCCATTATTTTCCAAAAATGGCATTGCAAACATTTTTTTACAATCCTAAAGATTTTCATTCTATCATTGATGCCCAATTTACCAACCTAGAGCAACTTGTTTCCAAATTATTTATCACTTTCTGTTTCGCAATTCCTCTCAATTGATGGGGAACATGTAGGAGAAAAACCTGTCACGTTTTGGGGGGTCAGGAGCAGGTAAAAGATAAGGTGTTAAACTAGTTTATGCCTTGTAACTTTAACTAGATTATGCTTTGTGATTTTTAATGAAAAATGCATGTGTGCAGCAATTTTCTTTTGTTTACCAAACTCCTCCGCAGTCTGAGATTTGATACAAAAGGAATTCATAAAATTTTTTAATCAATTTGTAGTCCGAAAAACCTTGATTTAGATATACTTTTTTCAATTTTAATAATTTACCATATCGTGGTTGTTAACAGACACCAACAACCAGTATTTCACAGAAGTCTTTAGCCGAATGTTGAAATAAAAAGTTGGCATTTGAACTTTAATTGTTTTTAAAAAAATTAAAGATATTCCGACAATTATTTTAAGTATTACAACTTTTTTTACGAATAGGGTTTCATTGAAAATAATGGTGAAATAATTTATATAAAGATTTTTTAAGCGCTTGGGCAAAGACAAGCAATAGTTCTAGTATATCTATAAAAGTGAAATTGTGTGTGTTTGACTGTGTGTACAATCAGTCTCTACAATACTCTTCTGTCAATTTTTGACATAAAAGGGTATTCAGACATGAGGCAAGCTTTTTAATTGGTTTTCAGTTAGAAATTTAGCTGCTAAGGCGTCAGATTTGAAAGTTTGGACCTTTGCAGTCTCTACCAAACTATTCTGCCAATTTTAGGTCTAAACACTTGAAATTTGATATATAGGTTATTTGGACTTGGGGAAAAATTTTATTTGGCATTGAGCAGGAAAAATATCAAAATTTGGAATTACATAAAACACAAATCAAAATAAACACACCATTTAGACTTAAATTTGCATAGCACAATGATTCAGACCACTAAGATTTACATATGTACGATGCTGCTTTCCTATAAAATAGGCTTCCTCAACTACCCTAGTGAAAAGCATTAGAAATAAATTTAGTATAAAAAAGTATTAGGAATGAATTTAGTATAAAAAAGCATTAGATATAAATATAGGATAAAAAAGCATTAATTACTTTCCTATATAATATAAGTCTTTCTTAACTATCTTAGAGAAAATAATTAGAAATAAATTTAGTATAAAAAAGCATTAGGAATGGATTTAGTATAAAAAGGCATTATAACTGAATTTTGTATAAAAAAAGCATTAACCACTTTCCTATATAATAGGCTTCATTAATTAGTAGCAAAGACAGGCAATACTTCTAGTGTAATATAGATATGTAAATACAATATCTGGGTGTTCAAAGAAAGCAGGGATTCAATATAATAATTATATTGAATATATATTTATATTATAATTGCTTTCTCTGAACTGCCAGAAACTGTATTTCCAAATTGAATGACATGGTTGTTCTCTTCCATGACACTGCAGAAAGAGCTGTTTGGCCCTACCTCCATAACTGTACTTAGCTGCCAACACCTGCTCTAGGTAATTTTATTCATTTACAATTTATCTATTTCCAATTTGTTATAAATAGCAATCCTATACGGCCAAAACACGACTTTAAAAGCTTGTATTTCAGTCTTATATAATTGATATCTATACTAAATTAATGTGGGCAGGTCCACTTGGGAGGCAGTAGGACTTGGGAATCGTAATACAAGAGTTTAAATTAATATATGACTTGGGTCATTTTATTTGATGGTACCATTTGCTTGATGCAAGTTTAAGATCTAGAAGAAAATAAGTTTAAAAAAAGGATAAATATTCCAAACTTATAATTTTTTTTTTTTATTTCAAGTAAATTTTCAAGGGAGGTAATTCAGGTTGACACCTACCTGAATACTGAAGCAGTTTAATGAATTATGAGTCAGACATTTATGCTGACTAAAGATTTACTGGGTGAAGTTTATAATGTCAAATATGTTGAACATAAAAAATAATTTTATTGATATAAAATATGTGCCAGAAATACGACCAGTCCTGAGAGTTGGTATTTTCTACTATGGAACTAGGAAAATAATTGATGGTTATGTCATGGACCGAGACTTTGATAGGTCATTTTTCATTCTATACATCTATAAAAGTGAAAAATGCGTGTGCGCAGGTGATTTTTTTTCCTACCAAACTACTTCCCCAATTCTATGTCTACAGTCTTGGAATTTGACATAAAGGGAATTCAGACCTAGGGCAAAATTTTTAATTGGTTTTTAGTTGGAAAAACATCGATTTAAATGTACTTTTTTCAATTTTGATAATTTACCATATCGTAGTTGTCAACGGACACTGACAACCAGTATTTCACAGAAGTCTTTAGCCAAACATTCAAATAAAAAGCTGGCATTTGAACTTTAATTGTTTTAAAATTGAAAGTATTACACCTTTTTTTTACAAATAGAGCTTCAGTAAAAATTATGGTGAAATAATTTGTGTAAAGTTCTTTTTTCAAGCGCCCGAGCAACACCGGTCAATACTTCTAGTGATACAATAAACCAAAATTAAATGAAAGTATTTTGTTATTGTCACGCACCACACCAGTCACAGCATTTGCCCTGCAATTGTTGTAGCTGTTCCAAGGCTTGTTTCAGGGTTTCGTTTTCATCTTCCAATTCTTTGATTCGTCTTTTTAAAACTTCTTTATCGTCTTCTTCTGTCTTGATGAACATCAATTGTGTTGTGCCAGACATGAGGAATTTGACCTGAAACCAACAAAGAAAAAGAATAATTATAAATAATTCAGTCTCTGTTTTCAATCAATTTTATATTAAACAAGCAGATTTATCCAGCATTGTCTGGGTGCTGGATTAAACAGTTACATCTGTCAGTATAAATAAATTCTATAAAATTATTCAAACTTTTTTTAAATTATCTAATTTTTTTCAGATACTACGTAAAATTTTATTTGAAAAAGAAAACTTTTTATTTGAACATTTGGCTAAAGACTTCTGTGAAATACATGGTCATTAAAAAAATATATCTAAATCGATATTTTTCCAACTAAAAAGTTTCTTCCAGGTCTGAATTCCCTTTATGTCAAATTCCAAGACTGTAGACAAAGAATTGTTGGAGGAGTTTGGTAGGGAAAAAAATCATCCTCACACATGCATTTTTCACTTTTGGGTGCTGTAAACTTGCCACTAAGGTAGTTAATGAAGCCTATTATATAAGAAAGCAGTACTATAGATTATGTTTGTTGAGCAGTAAAAACTCTTCTAAATGTCAATTCAAACTGAAATGTTGTTTGCCATTGTGCTATGCAAATTTCAGTGGTCTTAATGCTTTTGTGTTCATTTTAATTTTTGTTTTTGGTAATTTAATATTTTGAACCCTTAATAACTATTTTTTTCACTAAAAAATAATTAAAAATAAATTTCCCAGGTCTGAATACCCCATAAATCAAACGTCAAGTCTTTAGACTCAAAATTGGCAGAGTAGTTTGGTAGAGACAGCAGCAGTCCAATCTTTCAACTCTGTGTCAGAAATTTTGCTGCAGAGAATTTCTGACTCAAAAGCAGTTAAAAGGTATTCCCCAGGTCTGAATAACTCATATATGAAATTTCAAGTCTGTAGACCCAAAATTGGCTGAGTAGTTTGGTAGAAACTGTTCTGCACTCACACACATTCTCAATTTTATAGATATACTAGAAGTATTGTCTATCTTTGCTTGGGCACTTAAAAAACAACTTTAAATAATTTCACCATTATTTTCAATGAAACTCTATATCATAAAAAAGTTGTAATACTTAAAATTGTTGGAATATCTTTAATTTTAAAACAATTATAGTTCAAATTCCAGCTTTTTATTTGAACGTTTGGCTAAAGACTGGTTGTCAGCATCTGTATGTGGAATACTGGTTATCAGCATCTGTATGTGGAATACTGGTTGTCAGCATCTGTTGACAACCATGATATGGTAAATTATCGAAATTGTAAAAAGTATATCTAAATCAATGTTTTTCCGACTAAAAACCGATTAAAAATGTTGCCCCAGGTCTGAATTCCCTTTATGTCAAATTCCAAGACTAAAGATAAAAGTTAGTCACTACACGTTCCAGTAAATTTTTTAGAAAAAGAACAAACTACAGCTGTAAAGGTACAGAATTAATTGAATTAAAATGATAATTTGCAAGAAGATAAAACAAACATCCAAAAATTAAGGAGAAAAGTATTGTTTTATTTTTGCACGACGAAGTCAACTGTCTCTCTTGTGTTAGGTCAGCTTAAAGTTTTATGCTTTGCTGACAGCTCTTATCAATCAAAGTTTTTACAAAACGTTTTTTACGTATAACTCAAATTGTAAAAAACCTGAAAAACTCATTTTGGTATAAAATTTCAAATTTTTTTCTTAGCTTCTTTTTAATCATTTTTATTTTTTTCTGTATTTACCTCTTTAAAATGCCATCTCTTGGAGCGTACCGCCCAGGACGGACTGCCCCTCCCTTATTACGCCACTGGTTGTTATGTTCACTTCTATTCTGGGGCAGACTGAGAGTGTTATGGGCTCTCGAGCTGACAATACAATGAGCTCCCTCCCTCCATTTTTCAAACATCTAGAGGCTGTGCAGCAGGTGACCTGGGCACATTGGCTTAACTATGTCTGGTAGTCAGCTACGGCCTTTAGACACACATTGGCAGCCAGGCAGGCCCCTTTGCAATGCCGCCGGGTCCTTGGGCTCGGTCTGATTGAGTATTGACTGATAGCTCAGTCCCCCCGCCCTGGCATGTCATGTATTAGAGTGTATAACAAGGACATCCTTGATAATTTTATTAGCAGCCAGCAGACGGGTGGGCTCCTTTGCAATACCGGGCCCTCGAGCATGGATGGTCCGTGGTCCGATTGAGTCAATTGACCGATGACTCAGTCAGTAAATTCCGCCCCTGCCATTAGTACAAGTTGCAACTTGGGTTGCGTACTTTCACTCCTATTTGGTAAAAATTAATGCATACAATTATCAAAAAACTGGTTCTACAAAATAAAAAGTTTAATCATTTTTTTTCATATCCTCCCTCCCTGCACTCCTTCCTTTCCTTCTTCCCTCATTTTTTTTTTTTTACTTAACTGCCGCTAGGTTATTCTAATAAAACACATTTACACGCTTATTTGTCATGCAACATTAAACATTTGATATCAAAACTTTTAAAAAATTAACACTATTTTAAAATCCAATTTGATTTTTTTTATTTTAAAATCCAATTTAAAATTTTTAATTCGTTTTTAATTATTTTCATTATAAAGAAAAATTATGCTGTTTCTTATGACTATTAATTGCCTTTGTGAAACGATTTTTAGAAACAATTATTTTTACATAAAAATGAATGTCCTAAAAAAACTGTAACTGACTATTACGATTGCTGACTAGAAGGAAAGGGAAAGACTGAAGCAGAGTCGGGGAAGCAGAGAGAGAAAGAGGGGGAATGAGAATGCTTTGCTCCTGCTGCTGCTACATTCGGCGGCAGCCATTTTCTCAACTACTTAGAGTTCTTCCAGTCCTAGTTTAAATTTTAAATATTTATTTTAGAATTAGGAAAAAAAAATTTTTCGTCAAACAATTCTTCAAACACACACTAAATACTTAAACTCAATATATTTTAAAATTAAATAAATTATAATTAGCTGATACCGAAGAATGCTACCGTAGAAATTGAAAAAAAATCCCCCTCGAATGCTAAAATAAATTTAAAATAAGAAGGCTAAAACAGAAACATTAAATCTATGGAGTTGGCTTCTCTTTTATATTCTGATTTCCTTTTTGTAAATGAAATACAAAAAGCGCGTGGTTTCTGCTTGTACTTTTTACCTTTGGACTTTGTGTAATTATTACCTACCTGTGAATGTTATATGAAGTGTATGGAATGGAAGCTTAACTTAGTAGTTCGTGGTGAAGAAGAAGCATGCAAGTCGGCTTCGGCTTCCACTCCAGTGACTGCTGGGCTTAGCGGGCGGGTGGTCTTGATATTAGAGAAAGACAGAGTAAAAGCAATAGTATGAGATTTTTTTTCAAGTTTGACTTACTACTGCTCAGCAGCTCAGTAGCCTGGTTGTTGCCACTTTAATGGCTTGTTTTACTCATTCATCTTCTTCATAATGAATAAAAGAATGCTTTCCAGTATTTTTTTAATTCAGCTTTAAAAAATCTATTAATAATTCTTTTACTTCCACCATTTTTTAGATTATTTTATTTTTGTTTACTATCATAAAAAAATATTTGCACAAATGTCGGCAATGTCCATCTATAAAAAATGCTAAATGATTTTATTTCGTAAAGATTAACTTTCTTCGATACAGAATTATTATCCTTTCGATTCGCCGTGTAATCCTGGTTGTGGTATTTACCTTTAAAAACAAAAACAGCCATTTTGTTTAATATTTTAAAAACAAACACGGAGGAAAGAAAGCCGATTATAAACATTTTTAATTACTCAAGGAAATAAATTTCAAGAAAATTCCCAATATAAATACAAATCTTTCTAATGGTCGAAGAGAAAGAAAATATTTTAAATAAAAATTGTTTTAATAATTGAAGTAACGTATTTTTAAATTTCCACCTTTTAGTGGTAGCCATTTTTACTTTAAATGGTGTTAAGACGACGCTATTGAAATTCAAGGGGAATAATTATTTTTTTCTATTTTTCTTTTTATTAAAAATAAAATAAATTTGATTTTTTAGCTACACGATTTGTTTAATTTCATAACTTAAAATGCAAGCTTAATGTTTATATGTGTAATAATCACATTATTATAAAAAATAGTTGAGTAATCAGATTAAAAGAAATATTTTTAGAAATCTTAACAGAATGTACAATACATTGGATGAGAAGGCTAGGCTGCTGCCTGTGTGTGTATTCTTTAATTTAGATTGCCATTGTCGCGGTACGCGGTGGCCGTCGTCCGTGACCGTGATATAGTCGATAGTTTAAAGAAATAAATCACCGACCACCGCGAACGATAGAAATAAGGAGATGGAATTATTTATTAAGAGAGCAAAAGAAACCATAACGTCGTTCACAGGAGTTTTTGAATGATTGACGTTTATCGCCACAACCAGCACAAAACGTCGTTTTGTGCTGGTGGCGATAATGATGATTTTGACGGAACCATGATTGCTGGAAGGTCGCCATGATTCCCACTGGTTTGATAGCGAAAACTTCAGGTGAAAACTCGTTCACTGATGGGCTAGAAAATATATTTTTAAAGAATTACCAATTAAATTTCCTAGACCAGAAGATGCGCAGAGAGCCGATGCGTGATAGATGAATTTACACACTTTAAGGTCAATGTGTTAACATCCGGTTAATAGTGAAAATGCTGTTTCGATTTGCAGACTTTTGGGCTTTTGGTTTAGTTTGAGTGTCATAATGTTGATTTTGAGTAGTCTACTGCAAAATCTACAGTAGAGTACGATATCATTAGTGTTGGTTGTTTATGTGATCACGAATTAGGTGAATATTCTATTTGTTACTTGAAGACATGTTGGAGTTTGAATCAGTGGAACTGGAAGTCTGATTATTTTTATTGATATTTATTTTCAATACTACGGGATTTAGAATTATTCATATGTTGAATTACATTGGTTAAATCACATACATATATGTATTAAAAAAAGACAAGAAAATAATAATTAAAGTTTATTCTAAACTTTATTTGTGTGTGAATGTTTACAAGGAAATTTTGGAGTAGATGAATATGAAGAAGGAGAAAATCGAAGAAAATAAATGTTCATAAAAGTTTGAATCTTTTTTCAAACAAAGTTTTTTCTTGGCCTTGGTGGAAGATAAGTTTATTATGCTTTTAAGAAAGTTGTGGGTAGCCTACTAGGGTGAGTAGTCATTGTCTGTGAGTGAGTCAGAGAGTGCTGACCACAAATTAAACTCTTGTTAAGCTTTTTTCTTCTCTTCTTGGGTCTGTCAGGTGTGCTGCTAAGCTGCTTTTGTGGGCTCCAGGAATTGGATTGATGGGTTTGTTATTTTTGGAATTTGGGTCGTTTTATTGGTCAAAAAATATTTAGAATTATTCGTATTTTTCATTTTCAAAAACAAAAGTATGCGAAGAACCCATGGTCAAAAGACGTTTTAATCATTTTTTTCTCTGTTGTTCAATGTTTAAACATCCGGTTGGACATGTAGTTGTGAGTTGTATCAACAAAAATTGCCATAGCAAAAGCACTAACAGTTGGATAAAGATTAGAACTCAAAATAGAAAAAATGCAAATATTAATTTTATTGCTGACTTTTTTCTTCATCTTGGTAGTTTGTTTTTTTTGCCACCTCATTTCAGCCGTCTTTAGATGACTTGAATATGAATGCTGAGTTTTGTAACTGTATTTCCAGTAATCACTGCCTTCCATACTTGTTGCCTATCGCACCACATTTTTGACCAAGTAACCCTCAGGCCGGCTTCAGTAGGAATTGAAACCACTATCTTCTGGCAATGCCCATCTGGAAAAGAGTTCCCAATAAAAAAAATGGAAGAAAAAAAATCAATTGAAATTTACCACTTCATTTAGTATATATCAACTTTAATACTTACACAAAATTGATAGATAACAAAAACAAAGCACTAGATATTAAAACAAAAAACTGAATATTTTATGGTGGGATAATTGTATGAAGATAATAATCAGAATTCATCTCATGAATTCAGACAATCAGTATCCACTGTAAAGATAAGGGCAGCAAGGTTGGAGCAGTGGAAAAAGCATGGTCTCTGGAATTGTATAACGCAAGTTCGAATCCCAGTTGAAACCATCGAATTCACTTCCAGTTGTCTTGGGTAGATGAGGCAAGTTAACTCGGGAGAGTAACTTATCTAGGTGAAGGGCAACACTGATTACAAATGCCTAACGATATAATGAGTACATAAAAATGGCCTTGTGCCTAACTTGGGTTTGTACTCAACCAAGTAAATATAATCCACTGTAAAGATAACATTGGAGATGAGTGTAGAAGCCCAAATAAATAATTTGTATAAAGATGATAATCAAAACTCATCTTATGAATTCAGACAATCAATTTGTTTGTTTGTTAGTTTGTGTTTTACGGCATATCAACCATTTTAGGTCATTTAATGTACAGAACAATCATTTTTAGTATATGTTATTATTTATCGACACTTATTTTTTTGAATTACACAATATGTGCTATTTAACCCATAGCTGGAGAGAATGTGGAGATTCATACCTTTCCCAAGGGTATTCACACAATATTCATTGTAAAGATAACACTAATCTGTTTTTGTTTTCATAAAAAATAAGAAAATAAATCTAAGTTTTAAAAATAATGTTTGTTTGTTTTTTTCTTTCAGAGATGTTCAATGATTTTTCACAATGATTAGTTACAAAACAGAATCAGTTCCTCACACGCGAATAAGCTCTCAGGCCCAAATTGACGCTCTTTACGAGGTCGGAGACATGATTGGGCAAGGAAGTTTTGGAAAGGTGTTTTCAGTCAAGGAAAAGTCGACCGGAACCAGATGGGCAATGAAGTGTATCCTCAAGGTGGAAAAGGTAAAATGTTATGCACATAGAGAGACACAGAGAAAGAGAGAGAGAAGGTTAAAGAGAGTTTCAGTTAGATAGAAAATAGTTTAGGTATCTATTTTTAACTTCCCGATTTTTTAAATATATATGTGTGTGTCTGTGTTTATATATATATATATATATATATAATGGAAATTACATTCAAACAAGTATTATAAGTAAATTTCCACTTCCCTTTGACATGGAAATACCCAGGTTAATGTCTTGGGGTGTGGTTAAACCACTGGATCAAAGAAGTGGAGGCCCTTAGGCAGTTGACTGGTATACGTATTACCTTCCAGCAGCTCCTGCCTGCATCCTGTTTCACCACTATCTGTCTCGACTTTGTCTTGCCACTGGTCTCAGTGTCTCAGGATGAGAGAGTGAGGCTGATCACGTGCAAGTCTCCTTCACTTAAATCAAAGTTCAGCGCAAGTCATGACCTCGCCAACTTGGCAACCAAGTCAAGTGATGTCTCTGGTCATCCTCGAGAACGAGGGATGAACCAAAATAAGTATATAAACCGTATTCATTATAATTATTGCTAATAAATCATTTGGTAGTTTCCAAATAGATCTGTTTCATTCTTATTACAAATCATCAGTAGAACATAACCAGGATTGAACTCATTCTTAGAAGACTAACCTCTTTATTAATTGAGTTTTCTTTATGAAAGTATTTATATTTGTATGGATATAGGCAGATGAGGCTCGTAAACTCAGGAGAGTAACTCGTATAGGAGAAGGATGCTCTTATGTAAAACCTTCACTCCATTTGGCCAATCAGTCATCTTGCTTTGCTTGTCACTGGTTAAAGGCTCAAGAGAAACAGAGTGTGTTGTATGTGCCGTACAAGCATACAACATGTTAATTTTCTGTACAGACAACCCTTTCTGACATGTCATGAGGATTGGCCTTCTGTTAAGAAGTGGCAGTCACCATAAGGCTAAGATCTCTAGCATAGAAATGAGAGTCATCCGTAGTCAAATGCGTTGGGCGGGACACTTAGTAAGGATGCAGGATACCAGAATACCAAAGCGGCTGTTTTA